>JANAVB010044595.1:0-68540 GCA_029216955.1 Iris pallida | reverse complement strand
CTCGAAGGGAGAGAACAAGGGCAAGCGTCCTAATACCAACAACGACAATGGGGGTAGCCCCTCCAACAATCTGGACAACAAGGGTAAGCAGGCTATGGTGGCCGACACAGCCCAGAAACCTGAGTCAAAACCGACAGACAAATAATGGCCGCAAATCACTTACTCCTTCGAAGACGGTCACGTCAAGCCCATCTTGGACATGCTCATACAAGGAGACAGAATTCAGCTCCCTCCACCAAGACGGGAACCCCGGCCGGCAGATATGGAGAGCCCAAAGTATTGCCATTACCACCGCTACGTCCACCATGCTACACACGACTGCTACCAATTGAAGCGATACATCCAACATCTCATCGATTCGAACGCTCTGGCCATTGATTTCGAGGAGGTAACCGTAGCGGCCAACATGGTGTCCGTACAATTCGACAGCTTCCCTCAACAGAGGCTCAAGACGGTGTGATACCCATCCCTCTGGCGACCATGGAGATTGCTAATCTTCCACCTCCCCGAGATCAGGCTGCTGGTCTAGTTCCCCTCACCACATCACGGGGGGAGGTTATGTGGGTCCATCCGGACCTAGTACTTGAGGTGACGCAGCCCACACCACCTTCCAATGTAAGAAGAAGGATGGAAAAGTCAGATCTTGCCGCACAGTCTCGGTAAATGTCGAAGAAGTCACAGCTGTCTTTACCCGATCTGGGGCACAGGCTCAACCTGTGGCTGAAAACTCAACTGAAGATCATCAGCCAGCCACTGTTGACGCCCCGGGACCTTCTCAGCCTCCGACGACCGACAAGCCTAGGCCAAAGGGGACTCGCTTTGACAAATCCCTCAGAAAAGAGGCACCTCAGGGGCTGGAGAGGCCTTACAACTTCGACATCTTAGCGCAATTGGCCAACACACCGGCCAAATTGTTATTATACGAGCTCCTGAGACTCTCAAAGGATGTTCGCACGGCTTTGAGCGATGCACTCCAAAATGCCGACGCCTATCTGGCTCAGGTCAACCTCACAGGAGAGAGCCCGCCTGCAAATCTCCAAGGCAGCGCTTGCACAGGAGCGATGCCCAATATTGTCTTCACTCCGCAGGATATGCTCATCAAAACCAATCTACACGATCGTCCGTTATACTACACCGGATACATCGGGGACGTAAAGGTGGACCGGATGCACATTGGTCCTGGTTCTTCCATAAGCATCATCTCGAAGGGTCTGTTACATCATCTCCGTATTCCTATCCATCGCCTAAGCCAACAAGCACCGCCATCAGCGGTTTCAATTCGGGCAGGAGCTACCCGATCGGAAAGATTCGCTTGAAGTGCCAAATTGGTGATCTCCAGTCAGAAGTCACCTGTTACGTCATAGATACAGACACTTCTTACAACATCCTCTTGGGGCGCCCTTGGATACACGATTATATGATCGTGCCTTCCACACTGCACCAGTGCTTCAAATATGTCGACAAACACGGCATCGTGAGGACAGAATTTGCCGACATCGATCCCTTCAAAGGGGTCGAATCCTACTACTCAGACTCCTGCCTATACGAGAAGTCGAAGAGGCACTGGATGGAGATGTACAAGCTCAAACTGAGACGGCCTCATGATCAGAGGAACCTCTGACGATCCACCTTCAAGCTCGCAAACCTGGCAAGTCTGTACCCCTTACGGCCACTCTGCGTAAGGACGCGATCAGCCTCTCAACACAAGAAGAGCAAATAATAATCCAGCTGCCAAGGTCTGGCCAAGTGCCAAGACCCACAACGGAGCCACTGACAATTAGACTGCCAAGAGTCGGCCACCACAAATGGAGAAGCTCAACCCCGCGATAAGCCAATGACGATACGCCTTCCCAAGAAGGTCGTCACCCCGATACAAAGTCTGGGATTTCTAGCGATCCAAACTCCCCGCCCAGCATCAGGTGCCAAACTGGGAGTCGCTAGTTTGCCAACGAATCCACGTTCTGCTCCACCAGTAGAACCCTGACGATCAAGCTGTCCAGGTCATCCTCTCAGTCTTCATTTATACAGGGGTAGCCGAAGAAGAACCAGAACTGGCCAAGTATGTGGCTGCTCACACTGATGTTCCATCCGCAGATGATGTAATCCCGCTAGAAAAGATACCTTACTTCATCAAAAGGGCTATTTTTGAACTACCTCGAGCTTAATAAGCTTTGTACAATGTATGCTATGGAACACGGTATAGGCACTCACCTACACACACAGGTGACAAATGTTTACACCGCAAACTAGCTTACCCCAGTGGAAGACGCTTACCGCATAATCGAGGGAGGGGACCATCCAATCATCTTCGGCCGTAAGGACAACCCACAGCCCTTCACCATAGAAAAGGTCGATCTTGAATCAGATGCCGGGAGACAGCCTCTTTATCTGTATAGCCCCTAATCCAAATATCTCATGCAAAAACAGGGGTATGATCTGGAGACTACGCCAGGCTTGAACTACGGCACTGGTCGACGACTACCTTTAAAGTCGCTAGTTCCGGCTGGAAAACTACGAGATTACTACAACAAAACCAGATGTGGGCTAAGTTATGTCACACCCGCGACAACCCCTGAAAGCTCATACGAAGAATACGATTGGCACTCACACTCAACCGGATCACCCACTTTCGATTCAGATGTCAGTATTGGGGACATGCTCAGGCAAGTCCTGTCAGTCAACATGGCATTCGCCGACGCTTACGAAGAAGATGAAGACATTCCTAAAATCCTCGAGCTAGAGCCGTGGGCCTAACAACTGGATGCACAATGGGAAAAGCGGTTCGAACAGAGAGAGCCTCCTACTAAAGATGAGGTCATACAAGTGGACCTCGGCAGCGAATCTTCTCCAAAACCAATCTTCGTTAGTAAAAGCTTGACAGGCGAAGAGCGAGAATCGTTACTGGAACTTGTCAAAGAATATATCGATGTGTTCGCCTGGAGCTATGAAGACATGCCAGGACTAAACCCCGAGGTTGCCCTTCACAAGCTCAACATTCGGCTAGATACAAAGCCAGTCAAACAACAACAGCGACGCTTCCGCCCGGGCATCATGGATGCGATCGAAGCTGGAGTCAACAAACTGATAGCCAGCGGCTTCATTCGTGAGGAGCAACATCTTGACTGGGTCGCCAACATAGTTCTAGTCCTGTCACGACCCGCACCCTGTATAGGGGCACGAGAAGTGGGTACGTCCAGCCTACGCCGCAGTGTCGGCGGTAGAACACTGTCCTAGGTTACTATCTAAATGACAACTCACGCAATTATATATGTACTTGTCAAATCTCAACTCCGAACGGAGGACAAGTATAGATATAATAAATCTCAATCACAGTCTAAGAACGATAAGATAACACAGAAGTTTATAACTAAAGACTAAACAACAACATTTATAAACTACTAAATAATATTATCTCAACAGCTCAAAATAAACTCGTATCTCAAGTTAGTACAATACACGTTCTAAAATATGAAAACTAAACCAAGTCTACTAGCTAGTCTCCCGATCACTCCTGAGAGTCGGGGCCATAGGTAGCTAAGCCATCTCCTGCTCCAGGACAAGTAGGGCAAAAGTCCTCAGGGTAGTCATCTGTAATATTTTTAACAGGTCCAGTCAGGACAGGAACGAGTACAACTCATCAAGAAAACCCAAGTAATGACAAAGAACTATAAAGCAGTTATAGACAGTTTTATTGATGAATATGGCAGTTTATATACAGGTGATGGTATGGAGAACAGATAAGATATAAGGAAAGTAAATAACTAAAACAAGAGAAGAATGATGGCAGTGAAGACTGTAAAATAAATCTAGCTGAACTAAGGTAACAGAATAAGTCCAGAAAGTAATTGCAAAACAAGTATAAAACTATTATAAATCCAGTACGGGATGAATCTAAAAATATGAATCCAGTACCAGATGATTCTAGTAGTGATCAAGAATCCAGGTGAGTCCAGCTAATCTAATAGTGTGTTTTAAAATATCGAGATCGACATGTAAACGGCTGTAGGTAATCAGGCACACCTCTCACTGATCAGACGAGAGATGGCTATGCTTCCAGTAGATTCCAGTTGGAGATTCCAGATTTGGGATATGTCTACATGTCTTACTCGGTATTTCCCCGCCCCGTAAAATAAATGAATCCAGAATTCGATACGAGAATCGAGGTGAGTCCAGCCAAAATATGACGATTCCAGTAATAGATTCCAAAATAATTTCAGTGATTCCAGTAATAGAGGCCAGATAAGTAAGGTATGTGTATCGCATACATGAATCCAGAAATATCGATACGTGTTGTAACAGAGAATCGTATAAAACTAAATAGAACTGAAATACAGTAACTGGCAATTAAATGAGAGAACTATCAGAGAATGTACTCGCCTGCTACTCTGAAAAGAGTAGTGTAATATCAGATGCCTGTCCCAGAATCACAATGTCCTAAACAGAGGAATACAGGTTATAATATGCTTAAAATAAGACAAATGAAGTTTATGATGCAATCTACATGATTCTAAGTCAAATCTAGGTCAAAGTCAACTCTAAGTCAAACCTGGTCAACTATATAGGTCAAACTAGGTCTAAGTCAAATTTGGTCAACTCTGGGTCAGTTACACTAGTTAACTAGATCAATCCTAGTCTAGTCAAGTCTCACTAGGCCTAACCAAGACTATCTTAGCAAGTACACCAATACCATTCACACAAGTCTATGCTACCTAAACAACACAAGGGATCCCCATAGGCTATGCTACCTAGACTATAAGCTATATCACATATTAGGCAATCACACATATCTATTACCATATATATAATACATACATTCTGTTTACATTCCTATATTAACCAACCTCAAGAATCTAATTTCACATAAACTAAGTATCAAGACCAAAGCTCTACCTTAAAACTCAACTCCTAAGTTAACCATATATTAATCACTCATACACATATATATGGTACAATATGACCCAACCTAAACTCATAGTTAAAATTACTTATAACCACGTTACTAAGGCATCCTAAATAACCATAATACATACATATGCATTATATCTATATCCTCACAAAAGTATATATATATATATATATATATATATATATATATATATATATATATATATATATATATATATATATATATATACATATATCAATCACATATATAACCATCAAGTAGGATATTCAAAGCTAGCTTGAATATACAACCAAAACCTCATATTCCACCCAAGCCTATATCTAATACACCTCAAGCCTATAAGCAAATTCCCCTCTCTACTATTTGTCTATCTCTACTAACCTACCCCCTGCATCTCCAATTTGCAAGGCACAACAGTGCCTTGCTGCTGCCCGAGAACAGTACTACTGCTGTAACATCCCCCACCATATCCTAAACTCCAATGCCATGCCAAACAAGGCTTGGGCAACTCCCTGCTCCTACTGCTCACTGCTCCTAATACTACTACTGCCTAAGCCACTGCTTGCTGCTGCCATCAGCTGCTAAGGTCCTGCAGTGTAAGCCTAGGTAAGTAAGCCAAATCAGGCCTGCTGTTGCAAAGCAATCCAAACCAGGCCAAGCCAAAACTGATACCACTAACCCAAATCAAACCCTACCTATGGCAGTACAACCAATGTATTCAAAAGACATACACCCAAGCATGTGAAACTGAACACTAAGTTCACATAAACCACATAAATATACACCTATATATGTAACTATAGGTATACAATATCTAAACATCAATTCTCAGATTTGTGTAGCAATCAATATGTAATTGTGTGTAAAATGAACTCATGTATTCTCAGGAAAATAGTTCAATCAAAGAAATCCCAACATTTCAAAAATCCAGTCTCAGGAAATATAAACACACACATTAGGAAATCAAAATCCAGTTCGCTGGTTCAGTCCTAAATTATCATTCAGTAAAAAAAAAAGACAGTGCACAGGTTTAGGGGTGTCAATGTGTGCAACCATTCTCGGTTTACCTGTGTATATAACCCATTTCCTAGTCCCATACACCCTAACTCAGTTCAGGTTTAGTGATTAGTTAATGGATGCATGACAATGTTCAGGAATTGTGAAATATGTGTATAGTGAAAGTATTGCATGGATCAAAGTGGTAGCATGGCAAAACATGTGAGTTAAAGTGCTAAACATATTAGAGTGTGTGTGTTCATGTGGAATGAGTGAATGTGAGCATGTGTCCAGAGTGTCAGAACATGGTGTCAGTAATAGGGAATCAAAAGTTAGAATCAAAACCTATCTAAACATGACTGAATCTCAGGTTAAGTTCCCAGGAGTAGGGAAATAATGGCAGTGCTTTATTCCAAACATTCCTAACATGTCTACATTTCAGATTTCAAGTTCTTTAGAAATTTTAATCAGCCCATGTGTGTGTGTGTTTCAGTGCACAAACTCAGGATTTCCAGGTTCATGGTGTCCATACTGAATTTAGTGAATACATTGCAATTCAGTTAACCCAAATCAGTAACCCATGATTCATTCAATCTTAGTTTTTAAGAGTATTCAAAAGAAACAGTTCAGTTTGACATTCAACAGTATGAAATGTATTAGTCGAAATTAAACAGTCCACCCCAAAATAGGTTCTTCGATCACTTGTGACATATACTCTTATGATCACAGAGTCTCCTAGAAACTCTTATCCCATTCACTGGGTATCCTAGAATCTCCTAAAATCCCATTTTTGGGACTTCCATATACCACCCTTCGGGGGTTGTGCGTGGAATCATAACATAACTTGGTTGGATCATTGTATACTGATTGGGGGTACGGGGAAGTAGAAGTAGACATGTGAATAATACCCAAGTAGTATCTTATCAGAATCTCTTCCATAGTGTCTTATCAGAATCTCCTATGCCATTTACATGTCTATATTGTACTCTGACTCACTAGCCACATGTTAGTTCTCTATTTATAGTAGATATTTCTATTACAGCTCTCTCTCTCTGTTTAAATACCGCATTTCTTTCAGTACCTGTATCTTACTTTACTGCATGATTATATTTCTAACCTGCTATGAACTGTTGAGATGTAATGTGCTCGCTCCTGTCCTGACTGGACCTGTTGATAAATTTTACAGATAGCCTGGAGGTTGCCTGCTAGCCTAGAGGAGACAGTAGAGGTTGCATAGATAGCTAGGGTTTTTGCTTATAGTTTATTTTCAGTCATCTTGAGTTGTATTTATAGATTACTGTATTTGGGTTTTGAGATGTATTCTGAGTTTGTATCTTAGACACTTAGACTTCTATCTGTTGTATCTCTTTTCGATTTTATGTTTTATCTATCTTCCTTTATGCTCTACCTTATATGTGATTGAGTTTACATTCTGCTATGTCACCCCCATTCGGGGAGTATAAACTGTTTAGTCTTATACTATTAGATGCATTGAGACCTAGGACAGCGTTCTACCCGCCGACACTGCGGCGTAGGCTGGGCGTTGTTACGTTCTCGTGCCCTAACTCTAGGGTGCGGGTCGTGACACATTTTTAGTGGTGGCCCATGCAGGTCGAGTTTGTGTAGTGGTATTCGAACTAGAGTACCACTACAGCCTGCAGTAGGATTAGGATATATTTTTGAAGATACTCAATCACAATTAGGATCCCTTGAGAGATTCCTGGGACGACCCTTGAGAATCTTGTTTAACTCCGATTTGAAAACTCTTTTCTTTTTCCTTGATTTGATTTATCTTTACTTTCTGCTTTGAATTTGATTTTGATGGATTATTATTGAATTTGAGTTTGTATTTATTGATTTTGATGAAGATTGTTGAAATTTGAATCTTGATGTTAGCTATAGCATCCGAGTTTGTAGTTATATGATTTGAAGGATTTTGTTCATTTCTGAATTTTGATGTTCGTTGATAAATTTGATTTTTTTTTGGTATTCATTGTTGATTTAATTTAATTTTTGGCAAGATGAAATTATATGGGCTAGGTCATCTAAGTTATGGAAATCTTGTCTTCTATAGTCACATTAGCCAGCATGGTGAGGACATATAGTCTGATTTTGGATATATTTCCCGGGTGTGAGAATTTAAGGTTTTCGCAGCCAAGCTAGCGGCATCGCGAAAATGTTAAATACCATAATTCTAGGGTATGTGCATAAGTCAAGGACTCTGTGATTATCGTAGCCTTGCTCACTAGTATGACGAGGATTTAGAGTACCATGATTTTGGATAGACGCATATGATTATCGGATTGTACCTTAATTATTTTCGAACATGTTTTTGCTACTTTTGTTTCAGTCATTCAAAAAAAAGAAGAAGAAGGAATTATTGTTGTTTTGTTTTGTTTTGTTTTTTTCTCATTGTTTACTTAGGATGTAGCTTTAGCTATTTTTATAAACCTTGTGTAACTTCTTACAAAAATTTATTTCTTCTTAATACAATAAACCAATGATTTTGCTAGGCCTTATTTTGGATTTGGTATTATAATTCTTGTTTCAAAAAAAATGGGTCCCTCTTTTAAATAGATAAGCAGAACAGATTCTATTATCATTATTTTTCTGCCAATATTTTTACTACCATCATTCCTTATCTTATATACCTGTCCTGATTATATCAATTCCTCCTGTCTCGTATATAATTCTGTCAGCTATACCTTGACAACTCTTGAATCTTCATATCATTTTGCCTGAGAAATGTTAAGGAAGTGACGTAAATTATGTAGCTCAGAGAAGACGTAACTGGTTATTTTATGATGATCTAAAGGAAATCAAATGTGGAGTGTTCCATATGGAAACTTGAGATAGAAATGTGGTAAAGGTCTCGAATAGAATAAAGAGATGTATATTGCCAATCTGGAAACAATTACATTTAGAGAAATTTTGGGGTTATGAGATAGTTTATAGGTGTATTCAAAACTAATGAGGATATCAGAGGTCAACCTAGTTTTGAGAACTTAGAAAATCTTGGTTATTGATTCTGGGGAAAACTTTTACTCTGAGGCTATGTAGAAGGTTAGTAATGGAAAAGAGAAGTTAATTGTGTTTAATAAGGATATTAAACAAGATGTTGCGAGGAAATGACTAGGGATAGAGAGAGCACAAAGTTATGGAAGTTTAGAGATTGTTGTAAAATATTTTTAGGAGAATAATATTCAAGGGTGTATGTCGAAGAAAATACGAAAGTTGATTTTATGATGAAAGATAAGTTTTGTAAGGCCTAGAGATTTAAATTAAATAATACGAGGAGAACAATTTGAACAAGTTCAAGGAATTCGTAAACGGGATTTAGAGGTTTTGGGTCAAATTTAAGACAAGGTGAAAGAACTTGGAAATTTAAATAATGGTTAATGTTGATTCCTAAATGTGAGGGTTGTGCTTCAAGAGTGATGTTTGAAATTGGGAATTGCCTACGGTAGTCATGGTAAGGGTTTAAGTAAAGGTTAAATTTTCATATGGAGACTGGTAAGGTAAAGATATGATTGGCAAGTTATGACCAGATGAACTTAAGAATATCAGAAGCAGATGACTAACTCGATCTTCATTATTTTTGTGCATTAATTACCCTCTTGAACTCCCACTTTCTAATTGAGATCCTTGACGTTCCTTATCGTGACATTGATATTCGGAATGTAATACTAGCTGTTACCCTCCAACAAATCTTATATGCAAGACCTAGACGAGCTCACCTTCGTGTAGGTACATCATGTCCCACTAAAACCCGTCTTCTTGTACTCTATTTTCTTGATATGATTTTCTGGTCAACTGGCTAAACTATAACCTCTACCATTATACTAAATTTCTTCTTATTTCAATTAGAAATCCAGCCTTGACTCAATTCTTTCGACCCGACATGTGATGGTGTTCTGCTTGTTTTCTTAGATGCTTAACCTTGTACCTTATCTGATTACTTGACCCGTTGGTTAAGAAACTTGGACTATGTAATTCCTTTCATCATTACCACCCTTATATCTTGTGCTGCTAAATTAGCCTTAGTTTTGCAAGCTTATCTATTTTCGAGCTTGGTCATGACATATTTTATTGGGTGGCCACCCACTAACATATTGTCTAATCAGAACCGGTACATGATGGTCTGATCAACCTATTGCACTTTGGTTCGCTTTTTCATGTATCAATCTACGAGAATGGAGACATAGTTAAACTTGACCCTAGAGTCTTATTCGCGACAGCCTTGACAATTCTCCTTGAAATCTTTTCATTGCCTATGAACCTCGTATTCGTACTCAGTCGAATTAAATTTAATCATGACCTGAACCTCCATCATTGGATGCTCGTGCTCATACTTTGATTTCATTGATTTCCCTTCTTGCCCAAATCTCGTTTTATCCCGAAATTGATCAACTTAGATCGTGTCAAGACAAAAATCTATTTGTGATTTGTTATGCCTAAATTTTTAATTTTTGCCATTTTATGGAATAGTAACCTTTTAATAATTTCTTAGTTGCTTGTTAATGACCAATTTTTATAGGATGGTAGACAGCCCTACAACCTTATGATTGTTGTCCCTTACCTTCCCAATTAGGACACCCTAGATTGTTTGTGTGTTGATACCATAGTACTGTTTTGACCTAGAATGACCAGTACACCTATGTGAGACTTCCAACTGCTACGGTATGCCCTGACCTTGTATACTGTTCCTTTAAATTGCATGATTTAGATAAATTTTTTTTAGACCTTGATTGTTGGGAAATAGGGATGTCACCCCATTAGTATCAGTTGTAGATATATATAGGTTAGTCCTTGATGTGGGGATGTGTGTCTCTAAACATGTAGCTTATGAGATTTATGAGAGATTATAGTATCAGCCTTGATAGGATGTACTAGTCTTTTGGTGAGCATAAATGTGTTATGAGAGATAGGGGCCTATATGTCTTAGTAATGCATCGTTCCTATGGTAATAGAATGTATTAATAGATGGTTAATAGGAAGATAATAGTTTGAGCATACCTATAGCCTATGATCAGTTCCTTTTCATCCTTAGTTAAGACCACTTTAAAATAGGTCCAGTCCCTTGGATATAGGTTCCAGTCCATATTTTATTGATGTTCCATTACAGCCGTACAGCAGAGCAGTATTGGAGGTATTCCTAGATTGACACTTTTTAGATGTCCGTTTATTATTCCAGTGTTAGGAAGTGTTACCTTAGATATTGGGTAGGTTAGAGGCTCTAGAAGGAGTACTATCGATCTTAAATTTCGAGGACAAAATTTTTCTAAGGTGGATAGAGTTGCAGCACCCAGTTTCCCAAATGAGGATAATTTTGAAATTTCGTATTTATAATTATTTTAATAATGATATTTAATTCATGATATATTTTTGGTGATTTTAAATTATTTTAAAATTATTTAAATCAATGACTTGTGGTTTTGACGTTTTACTAGTGAAACCCTAGAGACTGTTTGACCTAGAGCCTAACCATGTGATTATGATATTTTAATGTCATTTTTGGCCTAAGGATATTTTTGCATTTGACCTCTTTGAATTGTTTTGATATTATTTTATTATTTATGATATTGTTTTGGGGTTATTTGAGTCGGATTCGAATTTCAACTCAATCCGACTTGAAACGGGGACCCGGAGGTAGTTTGACTCTAGTGGGACCCACACACTATTTAGGCATGGCCCACATGATATTAAATTTAGTCCACATGATAGAAATATTTTAGTTAGAGGTTAGACTAATTATTATGGATAAGGTTAGTGTGATTAGAGACTTTAGAATGACTAATTTAGCCCCAACCAATTAGCCCTTTCCTAATACTCATAGAATAGGTTAGTGGAGGCATTTTGGACCTTACCATAATAGGACAAATAGCCCCATATGGCCAGCCACTTTGGGAGAGGATAGGCTCAAGTTCATTTCATTATTCTCATCCACACTCTCTCTCTTGTTCTTCCCCAAATTCCTAGAGAGCAATCCCTAGCAATTTCTCCACCAAATCCTTCCATTTTGCCACCAAATCTTCTTCTTTTCTTCTCCATTCTAGCCAAGAAGGAAGCTACCCAAGTTTGGGAGGATTCGGAGCTCGTTATTGTCCTTTTGGAATCTCTACGTGTCGGTGTCGCTCCGGGAAGGCTTTTCTTCGATTCGATCTACCGGAGGTATAAATCCCTCCTCCTTTTCATTTCCTCATGCATATAGGTCTATTTTGAACCCATAGGAATGACCCCCATGGTTGTATCTCCATTTGTGTCTATTTTGTGTCCATTTGGAGGTCATAGGAGTGTCCTTTGTGTTGTGGTTGTGTCTATGTGGGAAAATCCCAAATTTGGACACACTATGTGTTGTTGTTATGTATGAATGAATTATTACATGTTTAATCTCATATTTTTGTATTGGAGATGTGTTCTATAGTGTCTCATATATATATTAGTGTAGAGAGTGAGTTTTTGATATATTATGTTATATACTTGTGTTCTTTTGTCTCAAACTACCCAAATCCGTCATGATTTTTATCCACGTTTTTAATTTCAGCCCTAACTTAGAAATGTCATAACTTCTAGCTCAAAGCTCGGTTTAATCTTCCGTTTTTTTAAAAGAAGCGTATTGAAGTTAGATTTCCAAAAACATGTATTAATAGGCCTAATTCTTTCTGTAACTTTCTGGAGAATTATTTGAGTGTCAGCCGTACGAAAGACAAATGCGTTCTCGGTGTTTTCGCGATTCCGGGAGTTTTCGGAAACGAAAATGCGATCCGTTTGAAGTTTCGGAAAGCTAACACATAGATCTATAACATACTTTAATCCTAAATTTTAATTCATGCTGAGATGGTATAGTATTGATTATTAGTAGGAGTTACTATTCGGCATATGCATTTTGTGCACCCTTATGTGTAATATAATGTTCTATTTGATTTTAACCCATGTTAATGTATATACATTATGTAATTAAATAGAGAATGCAAGCATGAGTAAATAGTTAAATAAATGATGTATGAGGTGTAAGTATCCTATCTAATGTAAGCATGTATAAGTATGGCTTGTAATGAATATGTAGGTTCCATAGTATGTAATGTATGGTGCATATAGTAGTGCAAGAGAATAAATGAATGATGAATGAATGCAAGCATGAATGTAATGTAAAAATAGATGTAATGTATGCAATATACAAGTTAATGAGATGTAATGTTCTATGTTAATACAAATCCTATATTACCTCATGTACCCCCTTACACTATGTTGACACTATCACACTTGACACATTGTTCACTTACACTTTGACACTCTTTGATATGTATACACTATGTATGCCCATTTAACCCTCACTTGCCCCTTTGCCATGTTCACATACACACACATAGCCTCTTAAATAAGTATTTATGAATATAGTTAACTTAGTCATGTATGTATATTATATATGTTAGCATATTGTGTTGTAATATATAAGTTTATATAACCATTTGAAATGCCATGATTATAGACCTAATGTTGAATACCAATATAAGCATGTGTATATATGTGTAGACATATATAGCTTAAAGTAATAGATTACCTAGTGTATATCCAATGTGAATTCTTGCCTATTTGAGTATTGAATAATTGCATGCTATATAGAGTTGGGTGTATGTTGGCTTGTATAACCTTGTATTGATGTGTGCTTGCTAGGATAGTCTTGGTTAGGCCTAGTAAGACTTGCTGGGTTAGGATATGACCATGTTTGACCTAGTTTGACTAGTGCAGTTGACCAGAGTTGACCAAGGGTTGACTTTGGCCTAGTTTGACCTAGATTCATGTAGAATGTATTGTAGTGCTTTATATTACCATTCTGGACATGTTGTGACTTGTGCTGTTCTAATTAGGAGCCAGATACCTCTCCTCGGACAGTATCTTTACCTTGGACATTCAGATATCAGGCGAGTACATTCTCTGATCATTTTATATCCTGCTTAGAATTATTTTCTGCATTAAATTACTTTACTTGTACTGTCACGTTGGTCACACGGGTTGGTACTATACGGATCCCTTCTTGAGATGTTATCCTTAGGGAGCATCGGGTACTACATGTTCTGTGCGTTTCACTTACATGTCGTATCACTATGCTTCACAGGTTCTTCGATCACTTGTGACATATACTCTTATGATCACAGGGTCTCCTAGAATCTCTTATCCCATTCACTGGGTATCCTAGAATCTCCTAGAATCCCCATTTTTGGGACTTCCATGTACCACCCTTCGGGGGCTTTGCGTGGAATCATAACATAACTTGGTTGGATCCTTGTACTGATTGGGGGTACGGGGGAGTAGAAGTAGACATGTGAATAATACCCAAGTAGTATCTTATCAGAATCACTTCCATAGTGTCTTATCAGAATCTTCTATGCCATTTACATGTCTATATTGTACTCTGACTCACTAGCCACATGTTAGTTCTCTATTTATAGTAGATATTTCTGTTACAGCTCTCTCTCTCTGTTTACATACAACATTTCTTTCAGTACCTGTATCTTACTTTACTGCATGATTATATTTTCTAACCTGCTATGAACTGTTGAGATGTAATGTGCTCGCTCCTGTCCTGACTGGACCTGTTGATAAATTTTACAGATAGCCTGGAGGTTGTCTGCTAGCCTAGAGGAGACAGTAGTGGTTGCATAGATAGCTAGGGTTTTTGCTTATAGTTTATTTTCAGTCATCTTGAGTTGTATTTATGGATTACTGTATTTGGGTTTTGAGATATATTCTGAGTTTGTATCTTAGACACTTAGACTTCTATCTGTTGTATCTCTTTTCGATTTCATGTTTTATCTATCTTCCTTTATGCTCTACCTCAGATGTGATTGAGTTTACATTCTGCTATGTCACCCCCATTCGGGGAGTATAAACTGTTTAGTCTTATTCTGTTAGATGAATTGAGACCTAGGACAGCGTTCTACCGCCGACACTGCGGCGTAGGCTGGGCGTTGTTACGTTCTCGTGCCCTAACTCTAGGGTGCGGGTCGTGACAGTGCGTGACACAGGCCACGTGGAGACACGTGGCCATGCATATGTGTTCGCCAGGACTAGGAGAACACGCTAGGGTGTCTGCAACATGTCCACGACACGCGTGTCGCGTGTACGAGACACTTATCAGTCGAGTGTCTGTGCGTGTGTGCAACAGTACGGAAAACAGTACGGGTCGATTTACTTCGTGCACACCAAATGAGAAGCCGTAAAAATTTACAAGTTTCGTGTCAGTCATTAGGAAAATGTGTGTGTCAAGTTTCGTGACCCGAGTCGCCGTGTCGTGTCCGCAATGGCACCCGAACAGCAGGACAGCCGCACGGGGCCAGTGCGTAGCGTGTCCAACACGGATTTGGACACGATAAAGACACGGATTCGTGCTCAGTCAAACACGAAATCAATACATATATATAATACAACAAATCCATTCAAATACTTTCCAAAAATATCAATTTTTAACCCTTTGTGGCATTTAATCAAACACTCAACAGTACAACTGATACGTGTCCGATACGGACACGAAATCGACACGACTCGACACCACACCTATGCTAGCAGCTAGGGGACTCCTAGGGCTATGCACTCATGCGAAGAAATTGAATTTTAATGGTGATTGTGAGGGTTTACCTATTGGTTGAACTTCCAATGAAAAGCTTCAAAAGAGGGGAAATCTCCTTGCTAGCCAATATCTCCAAATTGATTCAAATCTGAAATTTCTCTCCATGAACATAAAGTAGGGATCAATTAGAACCCAATGCAAAAGATTTGAGCCAAAAAGGAATTGAAATGAGGAAGTTATGGATTGGGGAAGAAGGCTCTTACCTCTTTCTTTAAACTTGTAAAAATTCAATAAAAGAGGCAAGAACAAGGAGGAGAATATTTATAGGGAAGGGGGAGTCCTAGTGGCTGGTCATAAATTGTAAAAATTAGGGTTAGGGTTTCCTAAATTGGCCCAATGGGCTTAAGTTATGAATAATCAAGTCATGAAGTCATAAGCCATTTCATGAAACCATAAACCACGACTTTAATTCACTAAACCAAATCCCTTCATTCTAAAATTAGTTTCTAATGACTAAAAGTAGGTTAACCTAAGTTAGACTAGGGTCACCATGGCTAGGGTTAGCTTCTAGGCTAGTTCACTAGGTCTCAACAAGTCAAGTCAACCTAGAATTCACCAATTTACTAAATCATCAAATAATTCAAATAAGTCAAAATGACCAATTTACCCCTAGGCTAAAAATGATAATTAAATCATCCTAATGACATGGTTAGGCTCTAAGTCATGCAGTCTCTAGGGTTTCACTTACAGCACATCAAAATCATAAGTTATTACTTAAAACAGTTTTAAATAGTTTAAAAAAATAATTAAAAATCACCAAAAATCATAATGTGAAATAAATACAATAAATAATAATTATAATTACAAAATTTCAAAAATACCCTCATTTGGAAAACTGGGTGTTACAATCCTACCCACCTTATAAAAATTTTGTCCTCGAAATTTAGATGATCGTACCCCTACTAGGTCAAACCCCCAACAATCAAGGTCGATAATTATCATGCTACACAATCCTACTGGTCATGATATCGCGGTCTTGATCAGGGTCACTATACTATCTATCCCAGCACAAATATCCTGACAGGTACTAATGAACTCATACAACAAGATGGAAGGAAGAACATGAAGGACAGACCTGCAAACCCGTCACCCGTAGCGTCGGTCTACTCGACCGTCAGCGCAAAAGCCCTGCCCCTCTGGGGTGTATCCCTCTGATGGTGCGGGGCACGGTGCTACGCTACAGGTGGCCTAGCTCCCTCTATCTAATCCATGACACTCAAGTAATATCCACCCTGATATTCCACTCAATTATACTAGGGCACCATCTATATGGTATCTATCCTGCAATCTGATAATCACACCCGTCTATCCAGAACCATGTTACCAGAATCCTCGTCACACCAGTAATTATGGCTGCGATAATCCATAGAGTCCACAACTAATGTACATACCTCTAGAATCATGGTATTTAAAATTTTTGCATTGCCGCTAGCTTGGCTGCGAAAACCTTAAATTCCTACACCCGAGAAATATATCCAAAATTATCTATCTCATCGCCCAACCAGCTGATATGGCTATAGAAGACTCTAGATTCCATGACTGAGGCAACCTAGCCCATAATGTTATCTTGGTAGAAAAATCAAGTCAATAATGAATACCAAGAATCAAATTCAACGATGAACAAGGAAGATAGACAGATACTGTTAGAATCAAATTTCGAGATAGTTTATAATGAGATTCTCAAGGGTCATCCCAGGAATCTTCTCAAGTAGTCCTAACTGTGATTGAGTGCCTCTCCGGTAAAGCCTATCTCTTAGTTCTATCGCAGGCTCGCATCAGTACAACTAAGTCGCTGTACTACCACGATATCACACTAATGCGACTCTTGACCTGCATGGACCACCACTAAAAACGTGTCACGATCCGCACCCTGTATAGGGGCACGAGAAGTGGGTACGTCCAGCCTACGTCGCAGTGTCGGCGGTAGAACGCTGTCCTAGGTTACTATCTAAACGACAACTCACGCAATTATATAATGTACTTGTCAAATCTCAACTCCGAACGTAGGACAAGTATAGATATAATGAATCTCAATCACAGTCTAAGAACGATAAGATAACATAGAAGTTTATAACTAAAGACTAAACAACAACATTTATAAACTACTAAATAATATTATCTCAACAACTCAAAAAAAAACTCGTATCTAAAGTTATTACAATACAAGTTCTAAAACATGAAAACTAAACCAAGTCTACTAGCTAGTCTCCCGATCACTCCTGAGAGTCGGGGCCATAGGTAGCTAAGCCATCTCCTGCTCCAGGGCAAGTAAGGCAAAAGTCCTCAGGGCAGTCATCTGTAATATTTTCAACAGGTCCAGTCAGGACAGGAACGAGTATAACTCATCAAGAAAACCCAAGTAATGACAGAGAACTATAAAGAAGTTATAGATAGTTTTATTGATGAATATGGCAGTTTATATACAGGTGTTGGTATAGAGAACAGATAAGATACAAGAAAAGTAAGTAACTAAAACAAGAGAAGAATGATGGAAATGAAGACTGTAAAATAAATCTAGCTGAACTAAGGTAACAGAATAAGTCCAGAAAGTAATTGTAAAATAAGTATAAAACTATTATAAATCCAGTACGGGATGAATCTAAAATAATATGAATCCAGTACCAGATGATTCTAGTAGTGATCAAGAATCCAGGTGAATCCAGCTAATCTAATAGTGTGTTTTAAAATACAGAGATCGACATGTAAACGGCTGTAGGTAATCAGGCACACCTCTCACTGATCAGGCGAGAGATGGCTATGCTTCCAGTAGATTCCAGTTAGAGATTCCAGATTTGGGGTATGTCTACATGTCTTACTCGGTATTTCCCCACCCCATAAATAAATCAATCCAGAATTCGATACGAGAATCGAGGTGAGTCCAGCCAAAATATGACGATTCCAGTAATAGATTCCGAAATGATTCCAGTAATAGAGGCCAGATAAGTAAGGTATGTGTGTCACATACATGAATCCAGAAATATCCATACGTGTTGTAATAGAGAATCGCATAAAACTAAATAGAACTGAAATACAGTATTGGCAATTAAATGAGAGAACTATCAGAGAATGTACTTGCCTGCTACTCTAAAAAGAGTATTGTAATATCAGATGCCTGTCCCAGAATCACAATGACCTAAACAGAGGAATACAGGTTATAATATGCTTAAAATAAGACAAATGAAGTTTATGATGCAATCTACACGAATCTAAGTCAAATCTAGGTCAAAGTCAACTCTAAGTCAAACCTGGTCAACTATATAGGTCAAACTAGGTCTAAGTCAAATTTGGTCAACTCTGGGTCAGTTACACTAGTTAACTAGATCAATCCTAGTCTAGTCAAGTCTCACTAGGCCTAACCAAGACTATCCTAGCAAGTACACCAATACCATTCACACAAGTCTATGCTACCTAAACTACACAAGGGATCCCCATAGGCTATGCTACCTAGACTATAAGCCATATAACATATTAGGCAATCACACATATCTATTACCATGTATATAATACATACATTCTGTTTACATTCCTGTATTAACCAACCTCAAGAATCTAATTTCACATAAACTAAGTATCAAGACCAAAGCTCTACCTTAAAACTCAACTCCTAAGTTAACCATATACCAATCACTCATACACATATATATAGGGTACAATATGACCCAACCTAAACTCATAGTTAAAATTACTTATTACCACGTTACTAAGGCATCCTAAATAACCATAATACATACATATGCATTATATCTATATCCTCACAAAAGTATATATATATATATACATATATCAATCACATATATAACCATCAAGTAGGATATTCAAAGCTAGCTTGAATATACAACCAAAACCTCATATTCCACCCAAGCCTATATCTAATACACCTCAAGCCTATAAGCAAATTCCCCTCTCTACTATTTGTCTATCTCTACTAACCTACCCCCCTGCATCTCCAATTTGCAAGGCACAACAGTGCCTTGCTGCTGCCCCAGAACAGCACTACTGCTGTAACATCTCCCACCATATCCTAAACTCCAGTGCCATGCCAAACAAGGTTTGGGCAACTCCCTGCTCCTACTGCTCACTGCTCCTAATACTGCTACTGCCTAAGCCACTGCTTGCTGCTGCATCAGCTGCTAAGGTCCTGCAGTACAAGCCAAGGCAAGTAAGCCAAATCAGGCCTGCTGTTGCAAAGCAATCCAAACCAGGCCAAGCCAAAACTGATACCACTAACCCAAATCAAACCCTACCTATGGCAGTACAACCAATGTATTCAAAAGACATACACCCAAGCATGTGAAACTGAACACTAAGTTCACATGAAACCACATAAATATACACCTATATATGTAACTATAGGTATACAATATCTAAACATCAATTCTCAGATTTGTGTAGCAATCAATGTGTAATTGTGTGTAAAATGAACTCATGTATTCTCAGGAAAACAGTTCAATCAAAGAAATCCCAACATTTCGAAAATCCAGTCTCAGGAAATATAAACACACACATTAGGAAATCAAAATCCAGTTCGCTGGTTCAGTCCTAAATTATCATTCAGTAAAAAAAAGAAAGACAGTGCACAGGTTTAGGGGTGTCAATGTGTGTAACAATTCTCGGTTTACCTGTGTATATAACCCATTTCCCAGTCCCATACACCCCAACTCAGTTCAGGTTTAGTGATTAGCTAAAGGATACATGACAATGTTCAGGAATTGTGAAATATGTGTATAGTAAAAGTGTGGCATAGATCAAAGTGGTAGCATGGCAAAACATGTGAGTTAAAGTGCTAAACATATTAGAGTGTGTTTGTTCATGTGGAATGAGTGAATGTGAGCATGTGTCCAGAGTGTCAGAACATGGTGTCAGTAATAGGGAATCAAAAGTTAGAATCAAAACCGATCTAAACATGACTGAATCTCAGGTTAAGTTCCCAGGAGTAGGAAAATAATGGCAGTGGCTTTATTCCAAACATTCCTAACATGTCTACATTTCAGATTTCAAGTTCTTCAGAAATTTCAATCAGCCCATGTGTGTGTGTGTGTATTTCAGTGCACAAACTCAGGATTTCCAGGTTCATGGTGTCCATACTGAATTTAGTGAATACATTGCAATTCAGTTAACCCAAATCAGTAACCCATGATTCATTCAATCTCAGTTTTTAAGAGTATTCAAAAGAAACAGTTCAGTTTGATATTCAACAATGTGAAATGTATCAGTCGAAATTAAACAGTCCACCCCAAAACCCAAATTCGAATCCTAATGCTGTTAACATCAAACAAAAAGGAATAAACCTAACAGTGAACTAATCCTGGAATATTAAAACACTACAAAACTGTTCAAAACAGAAATAAACCCAGAATTCGAAAACACTGAGTGACGTATCAGTGAACATGGGAGTAAATACAAATCCAAAATCAAATCATGTTAATTCACATTTAAATAGTTGGTAAAACATAATACAAGTGTATACGTGTCAATCAAGGTATTCGTGTCCAACCAAGAGGACACGAACATGTCCAGAACACATAATCACTCACAGACACGCACACGTGCACTGGACTGCACGAAGCGTTGTGCACGCATGCACGCGTGTCCCGTGCGTGACACAGGCCACATGGAGACACGTGGCCATGCATATGTGTTCGCCAGGACTAGGAGAACATGCTAGGGTGTCTGCAACATGTCCACGACACACGTGTCGCGTGTACGAGACACGTATCAGTCGAGTGTCTGTGCGTGTGTGCAACAGTGAGAAAAACAGTGCGGATCGATTTACTTCGTGCACCCCAAACGAGAAGCTGTGAAAATTTACAAGTGTCGTGTCAGTCATTAGGACAATGTGTGTGTCAGGTTTCGTGACCCCAGTCGCCGTGTCGTGTCCGCAATGGCACCCGAGCAGCAGGACAGCCGCACGGGGCCAGTGCGTAGCGTGTCCAACACAGATTTGGATACGATAAAGACACGGATTCGTGCTCAGTCAAACACGAAATCAATACATATATATAATACAACAAATCCATTCAAATACTTTCCAAAAATATCAATTTTTAACCCTTTGTGGCATTTAATCAAACACTCAACAGTACAACTGATATGTGTCCGATACGGATACGAAATCGATACGACTCGACACCACACCTATGCTAGCAGCTAGGGGACTCCTAGGGCTATACACTCATGCAAAGAAATTGAATTTTAATGGTGATTGTGTGGGTTTACCTATTGGTTGAACTTCTAATAAAAAGCTTCAAAAGAGGGAAAATCTCCTTGCTAGCCAATATCTCCAAATTGATTCAAATCTGAAATTTCTCTCCATGAACATAAAGTAGGGATCAATTAGAACCCAATGCAAAAGATTTGAGCCAAAAAGGAATTGAAATGAGGAAGTTATGGATTGGGGAAGAAGGCTCTTACCTCTTTCTTCAAACTTGTAAAAATTCAATAAAAGAGGCAAGAACAAGGAGAAGAATATTTATAGGGAAGGGGGAGCCCTAGTGGCTGGTCATAAATTGTAAAAATTAGGGTTAGGGTTTCCTAAATTGGCTTAATGGGCTTAAGTTATGATTAATCAAGTCATGAAGTCATAAGCCATTTCATGAAACCATAAACCATGACTTTAATTCACTAAACCAAATCCCTTCATTCTAAAATTAGTTTCTAATGACTAAAAGTAGGTTAACCTAAGTTAGACTAGGGTCACCATGGCTAGGGTTAGCTTCTAGGCTAGTTCACTAGGTCTCAACAAGTCAAGTCAACCTATAATTCACCAATTTACTAAATCATCAAATAATTCAAATAAGTCAAAATGACCAATTTACCCCTAGGCTAAAAATGATAATTAAATTATCCTAATGACATGGTTAGGCTCTAAGTCATGCAGTCTCTAGGGTTTCACTTGCAGCACATCAAAATCATAAGTCATTACTTAAAACAGTTTTTAAATAGTTTAAAGAAATAATTAAAAATCACCAAAAATCATAATATGAAATAAATACAATAAATAATAATTATAATTACAAAATTTCAAAAATATCCTCATCTGGAAAACTGGGTGTTACAGGTCCTCAAGAAGAATGGAAAGATTCGAATCTGCATCGACTTCCGCAATCTGAACGAGGTATGTCCCAAAGATGAATTCTCCCTCCCTATCACAGACATCATAATCGGCAACACATGCGGCTTCGAACGCATGTCATTCATGGATGGCTTCTCGGGGTACAACCAAATTAAGATATCTCCTGACGACGAGAAGCGTACATCATTCCGAATACCGATTGGCACATACTGCTACACAGTCATGCCTTTCGGTTTAAAGAATGCTGGCGCCACATACCAAAGAGCCATGAGTATCATCTTCATAGACCACTTGCGCAAGACTGTGGAGTGTTATGTTGATGATATCGCCGTCAAGAGTCGCTATAAGGGAGACCATCTGCAGGATCTGAGGACGGTATTCGACCTGATGCGAGCACACAACCTGAAGATGAATCCCACAAAATCCTTCTTGGGCGTATCCAGCGGAAAATTCCTAGGTTTTATTATTACTGCCCAGGGAATTCACGTGGATCCAGAAAAGACAAAGGCAATTATGGAGATGGGTCCCCCGAAAAATCTCCGCGAACTCAGAGGCCTTCAAGGGAGGCTAGCGTACATCAGGAGGTTTATTTCGAACCTCTCCGGGCGATGTCGGCCATTCATCCATATCATGAAGAAAGGCGTCTCGTTCGTATGGGATGAAGAAAGCCAACGTGCCTTCGACAGCATCAAAGAATATTTGTCGAACCCACCAGTCCTAGTGGCCCCGGTCGCTGGGAAACCATTCTTGCTATATGTACGAGCAATAGAGCATTCCCTCGGTGCGCTGCTGGCACAAAACAATGATGCGGGCCATGAACAAGCTATATATTACCTCAGCCGAATGATGATTGGGCCAGACCACCGAGACACCGCCGTGGAGAAGGAATGCCTCGCCCTGGTGTTCGCCATTCAAAAGACTCGACACTTTGTCACAGGACAAACCGTACATGTGATCTCACGAGTCAACCCTCTCAGGGTCCTCATGACTAAACCAGGGGCACTCAGCTCCTGCCTAGCCACATGGGCAATATTGCTGTCCCCCTATCATATGATCTTCGTCCCGCAAAAGGCTGTTAAAGGACAAGCTCTGGCAGACTTTTTAGCAGCCCACCCAGGCTCGGAGTCGTCCAGAATATATGAAGAAATCCCAGATGAGGTCTCCGACTCGCATGCAACCTCTCACGATGATATATGGCGATTGTTCTTCGACGGCGCCTCAAGGACCGGACCTAAGGGCCACATCGTCGTCGGGGTCGAGGTGGTGCTGGTTTTTCCTTCCGGGTTGGTGATCAGTCGTGCTTACTCCCTCACAGAGCCCTGCTCTAACAATATGGCCGAGTACAATGCGTTGGTCATTGGCCTCCAACTTGCAAGAGAGCTGGGGGGTAGAATATCTTGAAGCATACGGCGATTCGCAGTTAATCGTCAATCAGATCCAGGGTTCATATGAAGTCCACCATGAAGACATGATCCCCTATCACCAAATAGCGATCAACATTATTTCGTCATTTGAGGGATTCTTCATCGAACACGTTCCCAGACTCCAAAACATTGAAGCCGATGCCCTAGCAGGTCTTGCCGCTTCCCTAGCGGTTCCAAACTGTGCTCATTAATCGGTGGATGTGATAAGCCACGAACTGGTCTGTCCTAAGAACAACGTTCAAGTTGTGGCAAGTTATTCCGCTCAAACGATCGACGAAGCGCCGGATTGGAGACAACCATTCATAGACTTCGTAGTCTACGACATCCTGTCCGAGAACCCAAAGTAAGCCACTTCCATTAGAAGGCGTTCTCTCAGATTCTTCTACGACACAGAGACGAAAATGCTGTATCGGCGATCTTACGATGGATTATTACTTCGATGTCTGTCAAACACAGAAGCCAAAGAAGTCGTACGCGAAGCTCATGACGGTGTCTGCGGGGCCCATCAGCCTGGCCCTAAATTACAAGACCGTCTTCGCCAAATGGGCTACTACTAGCCCACGATGGTTGCAGATACGATAGACTATGCAAGAAAGTATAAAGCCTGCCAAGTCCACGTGGACTTCATCCACCAACCATCCGAATTTCTACATCCGACAGTGGCGTCCTCGCCATTCGAAGTATGGAGAATGGATATCATCGGTCCGATCGCTCCACCTTCTTCCCGAGGACATCGCTTCATACTCGCAATCACAGATTACTTCTCCAAATGGGCGGAAGTTATCCCGTTTGTAGAAGTAAAGACTTCAAACGTGATCAGCTTCCTCAAGCATAATGTTATCTATCGCTTCGGACTGCTCCGAAGGATCATCCATGATAATGGTCCGTAGTTTGCAAGCCACGCCTTCTATCGGTTCTGAGACATGCATCGCATCCAGAATATTGCTTCAACGCCATACAATCCAGCAGCGAATGGGTTGGCAGAAGCATTCAACAAAATAATCATCAAACTTCTCAAGAAGTTCGTATCGTCCAACAAATGCGACTGGAACGAGAAGCTTGGTGAATGCTTATGGGCATACCGTACTACAGTCCGAACAGCCACTGGAAACACGTCGTTTTCCCTGGTGTACGGAAGTGAGGCAGTCCTCCCGCGGGAAACTCAAATACCCTCACTCTGCGTCGCCCTTAATTACCAATTGACGACGGATGATAACTACCATTGCCGACTACAAGAGTTGGAGGCCTTAGATAAAAAGCGCCTCTTGGCTCAGCAACGGATCGAGCTATACCAAGCTCGCATCTCCGGAGCCTTCAATAAGAAAGTGAAGATCAGAACATTCCAAGTGGGCGATCTCGTTCTGGCAGTCCGGAGGCCGATGGTCATGGCTCACAAGACCGCCGACAAGTTCCAACCAAAGTGGGAAGGCCCGTTCATCATTGATGCTGTGTTCTCCAATGGAGCTTACCGCCTCATAAAACAAAACGGAGACTTGCTCTTGTTGTCCATCAATGGCAAGTTCCTAAAGAAGTATTATGTCTAAACGATATTTCCCAGATTATCGAGTCATGTACCCACTGGTACCGCTGAACTCATATTCATAAAATTCTAGATTATTGAGTCATGTACCCGCTGGTACCGCTGAACTCATAGCCACAAAATTCCAGATTATCGAGTTATGTACCCGCTAGTATCGCTGAACTCACATTCCCAAAATTCCAGATTATCGAGTCATATACCCCCTGGTACCGCTGAACTCACGTCCTCCTTCCACCAAAAAATCCTAGACTATTGAGTTATGTACCTTCTAGTGCCTCTGAACTTACACTTTGATTCCAAAATTCATGGATTGTCGAGTTATGTACCCGCTGGTACCCCTGAACTTACATCCCGTTCACCTTTTCAGATAGTAAGTCATGTATGACCGTACCTCTGAACTTTCTTCCTGAAAGAGCTCCTTTCTCATGATCCACTACCCGTACTCCCAGTGCACAAAAAGGGTAATAGATCCACGAATTTCTAAGACGACCATGTCGATGTTACCTCTGAGTCGTTTCACTTCCGCCAAAAACAAATCACCCCTCTACATAGAACTTCCATGTCCTCATTACCTCCGAGTCGCTCTATGTACCCCCCTTCATTGAGCCCGCTCCTGCCATGTCCTCATTACCTCTGAGTGGGAAAGCTCCATCGAAGAAACCTTCATGCTTACCATGTCTTCATTACCTCTGAGTAAGTATGTTGATTCCCTTTCGACTTATTATCCGTACCCACAACCGGAGTACGCCAAGGATAATAGGTCCACAAATATCCTCCGTTGAGTGCACTCCTGCCATGTCCTCATTACCTCTGAGTAGGAAGACTCCGCGGTAAAACCCTCATGCTTGCCATGTCCTCATTACCTCTGAGTAAGTATGTCGGCTCCCTTTCATCCTATTATCCGTATCCTAAGCTAGGGTACGCCAAGGATAATAGGCCCACAAATATCCTTTCTAAGTTTCTTAGTACAGGCCCATCATTTGTCATCATGCCCCGGGAGCCCAGCTGCTCCATGGCATTCTTTCTCCCGATACTCGGAACATCCACGACACCATTACTGTGGAACCGTTCTAGGTATCCCCAATCAAACTTGTTATCCATACCTAAAACCAAGGTATGCCAAGGGTAACAGGTCCATAAATAAGTTCCCCATTCGGGGCAAATGCCACCATAACACCACAAGCACAACAAGCAGTACAAATAAAGGATGGAATAAAACACACTCTTTTATTTGAAAGCAAAAAGCATTACATGTTTTGGGACCACGTCCCTCTCAAAAAGAAAAGAAAAGGAGAACAGAAACAAAAGGAGAAAAAGGCCGACTATAGTTCGGCATTACACAACTCCAAGAGGCGGTTTCTCAACAAGGTAGTACCCCGCTCAAGCCTCTTTCTAGCTCGGCGCTCAGCCTCCTGGGACAACTGCTCCGCATCATCCAAGTGCATATATGCCCGCCAGTCATCCTCTATTTTCTTCAGGGCGAGTTCCAGATTGGCAGAAGCTCGACTAAGTCTGTCAGTCTCCTGGATAGCAAGCCCCTTCTCAGTACAGGCAGCTTCAAGCTCGGACTCCAAGAAGGCCAGCTTTCTCTGGAGCTCGAGGATCTGCTCCCTGGTGTCAATTATCCCGTGGGAGATGGTCGCCTTCTGAGCCATGCAATCTTCACTTCTACGGCTCCATTGATCGTGTAACTGAGACAGATCACGACGATCCTTCAGTATAGACGGCTTGATCGACTCCCGAGCAAGCCTCACATTCTCCACCGCGGTTATGAGGAAAGTACGTTCTTGATCTATCGCTGCGGACAGATCAGCTTGCTGCAACACATGAAACTGGGCTACAAGACGATCGGCCTCTAACAGCTTAGGCTCCAGAAGCGCAGCTAACCCCGCCCTACCGGGGAGTGTTCTAAGGATATCGATTTGGCCACCGGCACACCGACGGGCCATAGCAAAGGGAGTCCCCCTCTCTACAGCTGCCTCGATCCCTCTCTTCAGGTGGCGGTGAAAGCTGTCAACCACATCCTGAGACACTTCATCCAAAACTTCTGTAGAGGATGGCGTCAAAGGGAGTGTGGCTGGCAGTACCGAAAGAGTAGCATCAGAACTTGCCAACCCCGCCACCAGAGAAACGAATTCTGTGCGAAAAGATGCATGAATAGCAACTAGCTCCTCTTCCGCCGCCCGAAGAGCTTGGATACTTGGCAGGGCGGAAAGGTTAACCCCCGAAACCATACTCGCAGAGGAGGACCCAGGAAGCATCGTCCCTTGCCCCAGCTGTACTGCCACTTGGGCCCCCGAACTCGACCCAGTTGGAGGCTCCTCAATATAGGTTGGAAAAGAAGAAGGCACATGTGCTTCCATCAGATCGCCTCCGGTAGAGTCCGCTCCAATAATGTCCGTCACCGACAATAAAGGGGTGGGACCTGTACGTCCAAAGCAACTATCAATCGACATAACTCGAAGGACATGATGATAGAGCAAATAGGCCTCCTCACAAATTAAGATTCGGCTTATATTACCAGGGGAAGAGCATGGAGGCTACAGCTCGTTCGCAGCTGGCATAGTCTCCCCACCCGTGGCTTCCAAGTTGAATTCAACTGGTTTCTCCGCCCTAGCCGCCCCTGAAAGGGAGCCAGCCAGGTCAGTGTCATCCTGTTGAAATTCAGATGTCTCAGGGACAGGTGCAGTAGAGCCCCCGTCCCCATGGGTTGAGGTCTCAACAAGGTCAGACTCCTCGACCGCCTCCAGAAGAACCCTAGCAGAAATGATAGCGGTGCACACATCATTGACCAAAGTGGACAGGACCGGATCAACCTCGGCAATCGGGTCCCGAAAAGCAGACCCCTCTGACGCCTACAAAGAGCAAAAGAAAAATGATTGGGCCATAGTTTAGAAAAAGAAGGAGAAGATAGTTAAAATTCAAATCACCTCAGAAACAGCGTCAACATCATCAATAAACAACCTACGACGTCTTACCGCAGCTCGCTTCGTAGAGTAGGTTATGCTATCATCAGTAGACATACGCCTGCTTCGCTTGCGCGAAGGACCAGGCACAGCAGGCGGCTGCCCCGCAACCATGTCATCCGGCACGATAGGTGGCTGATCCTCCGCCTCATCGTCTGAAGGATGGGACGAATCATCGGCATCCTGCCCATCATCCTCTTCGTCTGCCGACGTGGACTCCGAGTCCGGCACAGAAATAATATTTGCCTTGTTCTTCCTCTTCTTGGACCCCTCGGGCTTCTCGGCCAAGCCAGTCCCGACAATAAAGCTGGTGCTTATGTCAAAATTTACGGAAGGTTTGCTCGCCGCAACATGATAGAGGGCCCCATATACAAAATCTCCCCTTGCGTATTAGCATCGGGGACCGAGAAGCTAGCTCGGGTATGGACCGCATTGTAATAATGCCAAGCCCTGATACCATCAAGGACGCTGCCCTCAAAACCCAGGCAAGTGCTGGGGCAATCAAGGAACAGCTGACTATACCCAAACTGGCAGGAAAACCTGCTGGGCAAATAAGGCTCCAGGTATACGTTATTTCGATAACGATATACTAGGTGCGCTGGCGAATATTGCGCAGCCAAAGAAGCAGTGTCTCAGATAAGAGGAGGAAAGGTTCAATGCCGTCAACATGTACACCCCTCACTTCTCTAGCAGTAAATTGAGAAAGAGACACAAAGAAGTCGGGCCCGTCTACTCTCGTCAACGCCCTCCGACATGCTGGCATAGTGTCGTATTCCCAAGGCTGACGACGGTATCGAAAAAGGAAGGCATCATCAGCGGTAACATCATCTGTTGTTCCGGGCCTCATCAACGACTGGTAATGCATCAATAGCCACCCCATTAGATAATGGTAGGGTAGCTCTATCCGCTCAAAGTCCAGTGTCATCTCGCGAGCAATAGCTTTAGACGAAAAGGCACGGAGGCCGTAATGTATGCTACACACCTTGGCTGGAAGAAGGGCCAACCTAACCCTGAAGACCAGCTTCACTGTCGGAAGGATGAAGTGGCGGCTGATCCTTTCAATAGAACCAGCCCCCCCTCCGAGACTACGCAGTTCCATAGCCACACCATCAAAAACCCGGCCAAGAGTGCTTTCTCAGTCATCTGTCGAGTACCGTGGCTGAAGGAGTCAGTACGACTCCCAAATCTGTCTTTGGTGGACCTCGACCTCTTGGCAGTCGACATCAGGTCCTTTACCTCCTCCTGGGTTTGAGGACCCCGGGAAAAAACTCGGTCAGAGGGACTAAATTTGAAGAGATATGCGACCCAGGGCGTGGTATGGGGGGCATTCCCTTCTGAGCTATTGTTCCTCTTGATAGCAGTCTGGTGACAAATGCTATGGTGGCACAGTAATTCCCGATACACGGCGATAAAACTCGGGAATTGGCGATCCAGATCCTCGAGTTCCTCGTTTGTCGGGGTGTATACTTCAAAGGCCTCACCCCCCACGGCAGCTTAGAAACAGCATGCATTTCATGGAGAGCAAGTCCCAACTCCCCTCCAGGCACAAAAAAGGTTCCCGTACGCTGGTTATACATCTCCAAAAGAGCCATGAACAACGGCTTGTTAATGGGTAACCCGTAACAGGTGCCCCGGATGGCATAATAGAGGTCAATCTCCCGAAAGAATTCCTCGTACTTCCTCAGGATCCATGAGGTAAGGTTGACCCACGTAGGGATGGGGTTTATCCAGTTCGGCAGCGACAACCTACCAACAGGATAAGACCCCTTGTGCGCGAGCTGATTCAGGAAGGTATAAGCTAGAGTAAAAGTGAAGTTGGGACCAGATATGTTTATGAAGGTACCCGGAATCAGTCCTATCACACTTCGACTGACCGAGTCCCTGCCCGCACATACTGACCCTATATTCCTATTATAGTGGATGTTGCCCACGAACATCCTCGATTGGGTTGGAGTCAGGGAGCCCACCATTTTCCTACTCAACGGTACCATATTGAACCATGAGAGGGAAAAATGTCGTTCCATCTCGGGAATATGGATCTCTACCCCGTCCATAGCAAAGTCCCAGCTCTCAAAAATGTCCAGCACTCGGGGGTTCTTTATGGATAGAGCATCCCCGACGAGAAAGGCTGGTTTCAGATACTCTTCGTCCAGTCTCCCCGAATTCATCATAGTACAAAGAAAGTGGAAAGACTGGTTATTGATGGCGCCCAACCTCTCCAAAGGCTCATTGGTAGGAAGCTGATCCGACACATGTCGAATTAAGCTGTCGAGCCGTACACCCACGACATATTGTGCTGAACCCACCAAAAGCTCTCCTGACGGATTGGTTGGGAGGTTCACTGAAAAAAGACAAAAGAAACAGGATTAAGAGATGGTTAAGACGAAATCACTTAAAGTTTCTCAAAAAGAAGCTTCTATGAGCCTATGCGGCCCGGATCAATGAAGCCTTATACGACCCAATTCAGTTGGGTCTCATGCGGCACGGATAGAGCCTATGCGGCTCGGGTAAACCCAGCCTTAAGCGGCCCAATTCAGTTGGGGGTTTCATGTGACACTGATTCGATAGCTTATGCGGTTCGGTTGAACTTATGCGGTTCTATCTAGCAGAAGCATTTATGCGGCACGACTTAGTGAGGTTTTATGCGGTCCGGTTCGTTAGGAGCATATACGGCCCTGTTCAAATGTGGTTTCATGCAGTTCAAATCCAGAAGTGCTCCTGCGGCTCAAATCCTTCTCATGCGACTCAAACACGGGGCATGCCCTATGCGGTTCGGACATGAGAGGGTCATGCGGCTCATACAACTTCATCATGATTAAACTTGGACAGTTCAATAAAGACGAAGGATGAAGGCTTGTGCAGAAATTATGCAACAGAGCCATGGTTTCTTAGGGTTCAAAAGTATTCAAATTTCCACCCAATCCTTACCCTAAAAGCAGGGTGGACATCAGGGTGCACTTCAGGCGTGGTTGCCGACGAGGTAGCCGCTTTCTTGCCCTTCGCGACAGCAGAGGCGACCTTGGAAGACTTGGGGGCCATTATCGTCCGGCGGTCGGAGAAGGGAGACAAAGAAAGAAAGTTAGCAAAAGTTGAAGACGAAAGAGAAAGTAAAGAAGTCTCTCCGACTGAACACATCCCTATTTATAGACGAAAGGAGGGCGCTTTGATTCTCATGCAAAATGAAAACCAACCCTTCGGTTATCGTGGCGAGCCAACTAAAATGAAGGCCAAACTCTTGGGATCCTGCCCCGAAAAGCGGCTTCAAATCCGACGGCAAATCAACAGCATTTAATGCAAAAGATTTCCACACGTGGCAGGATGACGTGGCAAGGAGCTCATATGGCCAGAACAGCCTATGCGGCCCGAAAGTCCATGCGGCTAACTGACCAATACGGCTGAGGAGGCCATGCGGCTGAGACATCCATGCGGCCAGGACATCATATACGGCCAGAAGAGTTTATGTATAGCCATGCTTCTTATTCAAAGTATTTTAATTTTGCAAATTGAAAACTTTGAAGGGGGTCTTGTAGAAGCATGGAAAAGAATAAAGAAATATCTATGCGGCCAGGGAGCCCCATGCGGCTCAGAGAGCTCATGCGGTTCAGGGATCCATACAGCTCAAGCGTCTATGCGGCTCGAATAAGTTCCATGCGGCTCAGAGAGGAGCCACGTGGCCTACAAACAGCTCTTCCCTTTGTCCTTTTGTCACGCCCCAGAACCAGAATACTGGAGAGCGGGGGCAGACATAGCCAGCTACGCAATCCCAAAGTACGTTAATACTCTGAAATCACGTATAAGCTGTCAAGACATGGGGGTTACTCTACATGCCATCAGTCAATCCTATGGTTTAACAATCCTAGGTATCTCAATCACAGGCAATTATACAAGAGCAAGAGTACGATCATCATACATACAATAGTAAGGCATCCCGAACCATATATACATGACTGATCATGAAGCCAGTACCACAGAACTGATGACTAGCTAGAATATTAGTCGTACATGATAAGGACTAGCTATAGTCTAGAATACACATATCATGTTTATGCCCGTAGGCTACAATATCAAGGAAAACACCAAAACATGAGCTAAACACGTGCTCGGGGCTAAACGTTACAAGAAGAGAATTTACATATCAGTGGGAGAATGAAGAAGAGCCCACTGAGGCACTCTGGTGCTCCGGCTGGTCACCGTCGAGTGAATGGTATGGTAGATCCTTCGGGCTCTTCTATCAGAACCTGGCCATGCAAAACCAGTGGGGTCAGACCCCAAATAGCAAGTACCACAAAGGAGGCCGAACAATGTACTTAAAACCAGCAATCATAGACAAACAACAGGAAAAGAAAGTAATAAGTAAAGGAGGATCGAGATTCGTGCAGTACCAATGCACTTAACCCGAACATAAGAAGGCAGTAAGTAAAGTATTTAGTAAACACAAGTAAAAGTAGACTTGTTAAGCAAAAGATCTTTTAAGAGTTATGCAAAGCAAGTCGTCATATGAACAGGTGAGATAAAGTAACTAGAGAACATATTAAATAACTAGAGCTAGGCAATATACGAAGAGAGGACGAAAGTACTATTCCGGAAGCCAGGTTATAACCCTTAAACCAAACAAGGACCGAGGTTGTAACCCTTCGCCTGAACAGAACTTGGTCTCTGATCATTTATTGCTAAAGGTGACAATCATTAAGTGACACTCAGAGAGTGACAAACAGGGAGTGACAATACAGAGTACAATACATTAGAGTGACAATCATTGCAATCATTATCCTGGAAACAATTAGGAACTGGATCTAAACAAGACTTAGATTGGGAAGGTGATATACGATGAGATAACCAAGGGACTATTCAGATAACCAGGTTACAACCCGTAAACCAAACAAGGACCGGGGTTGTAACCCTTCGTCTGAACAGAACTTGGTTTCTCCCACCATTTATCGGCAAGATAAAGTCAGAAATCAGGACATGTAACAACCAAGTACAAGATCAAGACAAGACTAGACTGATCGAACTTCATCCAACATTCACGGCCAAGCAATAAGTACGGCTTGATACTTTAACTAACTAGGGTTATCACAGGCCTAATTACTAGCAAGATGCAGTGAGATTATTCCACAGCCACAAGCCCTGCAGACCATCCAGGTTATCCAGGCGAATATTAGTACAATAAGGGTGCAACACATGACAGTGTGCTGGAAGTGTGCCCTACTCGTCGGCAGGCTACAAATCCACAAGCGCGCCCAGGTAACGGGATTGCCTGTAGCTGGGAAATCTCTTCATGACTACTGGATTATTCTAGTTGTTAACCTTAGTTGATTTCAGTGGGTACCCCTGACCGTGGTACTCAGAGGTCCCCGTCCTAGACGTGATGCAAGACAAGACGGGTTCATTTGTACAAGCACAATCGTCCACGGTGTCCAAGTTATTCAATCTTGTCAAGTCGTGTTAGCCGTCGTAACAGCATTCGAGATATATCATGTCAGGTTTATCATGTCAAGAGTGCGCCACGGCGGGCCACTATCAAGAATTATCATGTCAAGTTTATCATGTTAAATTTGTCAGGTCAAGTTATCATGTCAGGAGTGCACCACGGCGGGTCACTATCAAGTCATTCTTATTTATCATTTCAAGTTATCAGGTCAAGATATCATGTCAAGTTCATGGTCAAGAGTGCACCACCACGGGTCACTGTCGTGTCAAGTAATTTCATTCATTTAAGAAATAACAAGCTATTAAGTGGGTCGTCGCAATATAGGCCAAGAATAGAAATGTACAGTACAATCAGGAGCTCCATATTAAAAGAAAGAAACTTGCACAGTTAATTAATATTATACATATATACTCTTGAAGCCAAGGAAAAACTCTACAACTTTCATGTTGGGAGTTGGAAGAAATTCGAGCCATAATTCAGTCATTTAGAACATATAACAGTTAGAAATAGTCAAAATATGCATTATGCGGCCTATTCTGCGACATGCATACAACCGCGACACCATATGCAGCTCAACTGCGACATGATATGCGCCTACTGCGACATGATATGCGCCTCATGCGGCTCAACTACGACATGGTATGCGCCTACCGCGACATGCGCCTCACGTGGCTCAACTGCGACATGATATACGCCTACTGCGACATGATATGCTCCTACTGCGACATGTGCCTCATTGTAACATGCGCCTACTGCGACATGCGCCTTCTGCGACATGATATGCGGCTACCGCGATATGCGCTTCATTGCAACATGCGCCTTCTGCGACATGCGCCTTCTGCGACATGATATGCGGCTACCGCGACATGCGCTTCATTGCAACATGCGCCTTCTGCGACATGTGCCTTCTGCGACATGATATGCGGCTATCGCGACATGCGCTTCATTGCAACATGCGCCTTCTGCGACATGCGCCTTCTGTGACATGATATGCGGCTACCGCGACATGCGCTTTATTGCAACATGCGCCTTCTGCGACATGTGCCTTCTGCGACATGATATGCGGCTATCGCGATATGCGCTTCATTGCAACATGCGCCTTCTGCGACATGCGCCTTCTGCGACATGCTGATTATGCTGCAGATGAACCTAGAAATGACCAGAAATTGTTTTGGCCATAACTTCCTCATCCGAAGCCGAAATCAAGTGAAACAAAAGCCAAAACTGCATGAAATTGAATTCTCTACAACATGGAACTATTAGTTTTCGTAAACAAGTAAGTTTGGTAGATCAAAACCCAAGAAAACTAAAAATAATATAAACTTAGATCTACAAGAATCCACCCGGTAAAATCAAAAACTTCAAGTTCTAAACATGCTTAGAATCATGCAAGGAAGAAGATGGAACAATCAAAAGTAAATTTGTTCAAGGTTCGGCAAGGTGTACTTGCCTCTCCTCCTTGGTGAAGAAGGAAAGAAGAAGAAGAAGATGAAGATGGAAAATGAAATGAATAATGGAGGAGAGAGAGTGGTAGGTGGCTTATATAACAAGCCCAAGCAATCTCCACCATTTATTCCTCTCCACTCAATCTAAACCATACACCTCTCTCATAAGAAACTAACTAAACCAACCAAGTCCAAGCCAAACCAAACCATGTTAAACCAAACCAATAAAACCAAGTCAAATCAAATTAAAACCAAGTCACGATTCATACCAAAATAAATGAAACGAGCCAGTATACGAGTCACCCGACAATTGTCAGAAATCCGTACAATGACAATTCAGCAACTTTAAATATTCTCAAAATTCAGGAAATACGAAATACAACTCAAATAAATATGTATCCGTATAAAATACTGATACAGTGAGGCGGGCCTCACAACTCTCCACCCCTTAGAAAAATTCCGTCCTCGGAATTTCCTGAGGCTAGTCGAGCAAGATAACAAAACAAAAGCTCCAGGAACTCAACAATCTCAATAAATCAAGCACGGCATATAAGTAAAGTAAAACAATCAGTAATGTAATTAAATACGTAAGCGGTAGATAAATGCACAAGAACAAATACAATCATGATCAAGAAGGGCTGGAGGCATATGAATCAATATGTCTCCTGAGACAGTTGTGTAGAACCAACGTCCTTGCTGGCCTAAGCTGACTCCAAAAAATGGATAAAAGTCAAGCCTCAAGGTAAGTCGGTACCAATGACTTAGTTCAAGACGTGACTCTACCCGGGACGTATCATCGTAGTTGAAACAGATACATGAACTTTATCACCTGTCTCAAGATACGAAGACAGAAACGACTGGCTGATCGGAATGTACTGACATCTCTGCCTGCATGCTGAGACTGATCTTCCATAACTGGCCTGGCTGAAAAATGCTGAGCTGCCCTCGGCAAAACACGAACAAGATAATCAGAAGGATCAAGAACAGTGCCCTTGAAAGTTGAAGGACACAAGATCAAATCATGGAAACAGGAATGACCAACGATCAAAACAGATATCAAGTCAAGTATCAGAGATAGAGAATAATCCGAAGGAGAACAATAAAGATAATCGTGATTGAGATATCTAAACATGGTAACCCCTACAAATCTGAAAATCGAGACCTGCGTGGGCCACCACTAAAACCATGTCACGCCCCAGAACCAGAATACTGGAGAGCGGGGGCAGACATAGCCAGCTACGCAATCCCAAAGTACGTTAATACTCTGAAATCACGTATAAGCTGTCAAGACATGGGGGTTACTCTACATGCCATCAGTCAATCCTATGGTTTAACAATCCTAGGTATCTCAATCACAGGCAATTATACAAGAGCAAGAGTACGATCATCATACATACAATAGTAAGGCGTCCCGAACCATATATACATGACTGATCATGAAGCCAGTACCACAGAACTGATGACTAGCTAGAATATTAGTCGTACATGATAAGGACTAGCTATAGTCTAGAATACACATATCATATTTATGCCCGTAGGCTACAATATCAAGGAAAACACCAAAACACGAGCTAAACACGTGCTCGGGGCTAAACGTTACAAGAAGGGAATTTACATATCAGTGGGAGAATGAAGAAGAGCCCACTGAGGCACTCTGGTGCTCCGGCTGGTCACCGTCGAGTGAATGGTACGGTAGATCCTTCGGGCTCTTCTATCAGAACCTGGCCATGCAAAACCAGTGGGGTCAGACCCCAAATAGCAAGTACCACAAAGGAGGCCGAACAATGTACTTAAAACCAGCAATCATAGACAAACAACAGGAAAAGAAAGTAATAAGTAAAGGAGGATCGAGATTCGTGCAGTACCAATGCACTTAACCCGAACATAAGAAGGCAGTAAGTAAAGCATTTAGTAAACACAAGTAAAAGTAGACTTGTTAAGCAAAAGATCTTTTAAGAGTTATGCAAAGCAAGTCGTCATATGAACAGGTGAGATAAAGTAACTAGAGAACATATTAAATAACTAGAGCTAGGCAATATACGAAGAGAAGACGAAAGTACTATTCCGGAAGCTAGGTTACAACCCTTAAACCAAACAAGGACCGAGGTTGTAACCCTTCGCCTAAACAGAACTTGGTCTCTGATCATTTATTGCTAAAGGTGACAATCATTAAGTGACACTCAGAGAGTGACAAACAGGGAGTGACAATACAGAGTACAATACATTAGAGTGACAATCATTGCAATCATTATCCTGGAAACAATTAGGAACTGGATCTAAACAAGACTTAGATTGGGAAGGTGATATACGATGAGATAACCATGGGACTATTCAGATAACCAGGTTACAACCCGTAAACCAAACAAGGACCGGGGTTGTAATCCTTCGTCTGAACAGAACTTGGTTTTTCCCACCATTTATCGGCAAGATAAAGTAAGAAATCAGGACATGTAACAACCAAGTACAAGATCAAGACAAGACTAGACTGATCGAACTTCATCCAACATTCACGGCCAAGCAATAAGTACGGCTTGATACTTTAACTAACTAGGGTTATCACATGCCTAATTACTAGCAAGATGCAGTGAGATTATTCCACAGCCACAAGCCCTGCAGACCATCCAGGTTATCCAGGCGAATATTAGTACAATAAGGGTGCAACACATGACAGTGTGCTGGAAGTGTGCCCTACTCGTCGGCAGGCTACAAATCCACAAGCGCGCCCAGGTAACGGGATTGCCTGTAGCTGGGAAATCTCTTCATGACTACTGGATTATTCTAGTTGTTAACCTTAGTCGATTTCAGTGGGTACCCCTGACCGTGGTACTCAGAGGTCCCTGTCCTAGACGTGATGCAAGACAAGACGGGTTCATTTGTACAAGCACAATCGTCCACGGTGTCCAAGTTATTCAATCTTATCAAGTCGTGTTAGCCGTCGTAACAGCATTCGAGATATATCATGTCAGGTTTATCATGACAAGAGTGCGCCACGGCGGGCTACTATCAAGAATTATCATGTCAAGTTTATCATGTCAAATTTGTCAGGTCAAGTTATCATGTCAGGAGTGCACCACGGCGGGTCACTATCAAGTCATTCTTATTTATCATTTCAAGTTATCAGGTCAAGATATCATGTCAAGTTCATGGTCAAGAGTGCACCACCACGGGTCACTGTCGTGTCAAGTAATTTCATTCATTTAAGAAATAACAAGCTATTAAGTGGGTCGTCGCAATATAGGCCAAGAATAGAAATGTACAGTACAATCAGGAGCTCCATATTAAAAGAAAGAAACTTGCACAGTTAATTAATATTATACATATATACTCTTGAAGCCAAGGAAAAACTCTACAACTTTCATATTGGGAGTTGGAAGAAATTCGAGCCATAATTCAGTCATTTAGAACATATAACAGTTAGAAATAGTCAAAATATGCATTATGCGGCCTATTCTGCGACATGCATGCAACCGCGACACCATATGCAGCTCAACTGCAATATGATATGCGCCTACTGCGACATGATATGCGCCTCATGTGGCTCAACTACGACATGGTATGCGCCTACCGCGACATGCGCCTCATGTGGCTCAACTGCGACATGATATGCGCCTACGGCGACATGATATGCTCCTACTGCGACATGCGCCTCATTGCAACATGCGCCTACTGCGACATGCGCCTTCTGCGACATGATATGCGGCTACCGCGACATGCGCTTCATTGCAACATGCGTCTTCTGCGACATGCGCCTTCTGCGACATGATATGCGGCTACCGCGACATGCGCTTCATTGCAACATGCGCCTTCTGCGACATGTGCCTTCTGCGACATGATATGCGGCTACCGCGACATGCGCTTCATTGCAACATGCGCCTTCTGCGACATGCGCCTTCTGCGACATGATATGCGGCTACCGCGACATGCGCTTCATTGTAACATGCGCCTTCTGCGACATGTGCCTTCTGCGATATGATATGCGGCTACCGCGACATGCGCTTCATTGCAACATGCGCCTTCTGCGACATGCGCCTTCTGCGACATGCTGATTATGCTGCAGATGAACCTAGAAATGACCAGAAATTGTTTTGGCCATAACTTCCTCATCCGAAGCCGAAATCAAGTGAAACAAAAGCCAAAACTGCATGAAATTGAATTCTCTACAACATGGAACTATTAGTTTTCGTAAACAAGTAAGTTTGGTAGATCAAAACCCAAGAAAACTAAAAATAATATAAACTTAGATCTACAAGAATCCACCCGGTAAAATCAAAAACTCCAAGTTCTAAACATGCTTAGAATCATGCAAGGAAGAAGATGGAACAATCAAAAGTAAATTTGTTCAAGGTTCGGCAAGGTGTACTTGCCTCTCCTCCTTGGTGAAGAAGGAAAGAAGAAGAAGAAGATGAAGATGGAAAATGAAATGAATAATGGAGGAGAGAGAGTGGTAGGTGGCTTATATAACAAGCCCAAGCAATCTCCACCATTCATTCCTCTCCACTCAATCTAAACCATACACCTCTCTCATAAGAAACTAACTAAACCAACCAAGTCCAAGCCAAACCAAACCATTTTAAACCAAACCAATAAAACCAAGTTAAATCAAATTAAAACCAAGTCATGATTCATACCAAAATAAATGAAACAAGCCAGTATACGGGTCACCCGATAATTGTCAGAAATCCGTACAATGACAATTCAGCAACTTTAAATATTCTCAAAATTCAGGAAATACGAAATACAGCTCAAATAAATATGTATCCGTATAAAATACTGATACAGTGAGGCGGGCCTCACAACCCTCCACCCCTTAGAAAAATTACGTCCTCGGAATTTCCTGAGGCTAGTCGAGCAAGATAACAAAACAAAAGCTCCAGGAACTCAACAATCTCAATAAATCAAGCACGGCATATAAGTAAAGTAAAACAATCAGTAATGTAATTAAATACGTAAGCGGTAGATAAATGCACAAGAACAAATACAATCATGATCAAGAAGGGCTGGAGGCATATGGATCAATATGTCTCCTGAGACAGTTGTGTAGAACCAACGTCCTTGCTGGCCTAAGCTGACTCCAAAAAATGGATAAAAGTCAAGCCTCAAGGTAAGTCGGTACCAATGACTTAGTTCAAGACGTGACTCTACCCGGGACGTATCATCGTAGTTGAAACAGATACATGAACTTTATCACCTGTCTCAAGATACGAAGACAGAAACGACTGGCTGATCGGAATATACTGACATCTCTGCCTGCATGCTGAGACTGATCCTCCATAACTGGCCTGGCTGAAAAATGCTAAGCTGCCCTCGGCAAAACACGAACAAGATAATCAGAAGGATCAAGAACAGTGCCCTTGAAAGTTGAAGGACACAAGATCAAATCATGGGAACAGGAATGACCAACGATCAAAACAGATATCAAGTCAAGTATCAGAGATAGAGAATAATCCGAAGGAGATCAATAAAGATAATCGTGATTGAGATATCTAAACATGGTAACCCCCACAAATCTGAAAATCGAGACCTGCGTGGGCTACCACTAAAACCATGTCACGCCCCAGAACCAGAATACTGGAGAGCGGGGGCAGACATAGCCAGCTACGCAATCCCAAAGTATGTTAATACTCTGAAATCACGTATAAGCTGTCAAGACATGGGGGTTACTCTACATGCCATCAGTCAATCCTATGGTTTAACAATCCTAGGTATCTCAATCACAGGCAATTATACAAGAGCAAGAGTACGATCATCATACATACAATAGTAAGGCGTCCCGAACCATATATACATGACTGATCATGAAGCCAGTACCACAGAACTGATGACTAGCTAGAATATTAGTCGTACTTGATAAGGACTAGCTATAGTCTAGAATACACATATCATGTTTATGCCCGTAGGCTACAATATCAAGGAAAATACCAAAACACGAGCTAAATACGTGCTCGGGGCTAAACGTTACAAGAAGAGAATTTACATATCAGTGGGAGAATAAAAAAGAGCCCACTGAGGCACTCTGGTGCTCCGGCTGGTCACCGTCGAGTGAATGGTACGGTAGATCCTTCGGGCTCTTCTATCAGAACCTGGCCATGCAAAACCAGTGGGGTCAGACCCCAAATAGCAAGTACCACAAAGGAGGCCGAACAATGTACTTAAAACTAGCAATCATAGACAAACAACAGGAAAAGAAAGTAATAAGTAAAGGAGGATCGAGATTCTTGCAGTACCAATGCACTTAACCCGAACATAAGAAGGCAGTAAGTAAAGCATTTAGTAAACACAAGTAAAAGTAGACTTGTTAAGCAAAAGATCTTTTAAGAGTTATGCAAAGCAAGTCGTCATATGAACAGGTGAGATAAAGTAACTAGAGAACATATTAAATAACTAGAGCTAGGTAATATACGAAGAGAGGACGAAAGTACTATTCCGGAAGCCAGGTTACAACCCTTAAACCAAACAAGGACCGAAGTTGTAACCCTTCGCCTGAACAGAACTTGGTCTCTGATCATTTATTGCTAAAGGTGACAATCATTAAGTGACACTCAGAGAGTGACAAACAGGGAGTGACAATACAGAGTACAATACATTAGAGTAACAATCATTGCAATCATTATCCTGGAAACAATTAGGAACTGGATCTAAACAAGACTTAGATTGGGAAGGTGATATACGATGAGATAACCATGGGACTATTCAGATAACCAGGTTACAACCCGTAAACCAAACAAGGACCGGGGTTGTAACCCTTCGTCTGAACAGAACTTGGTTTCTCCCACCATTTATCGGCAAGATAAAGTAAGAAATCAGGACATGTAACAACCAAGTACAAGATCAAGACAAGACTAGACTGATCGAACTTCATCCAACATTCATGGCCAAGCAATAAGTACGGCTTGATACTTTAACTAACTAGGGTTATCACAGGCCTAATTACTAGCAAGATGCAGTGAGATTATTCCACAGCCACAAGCCCTGCAGACCATCCAGGTTATCTAGGCGAATATTAGTACAATAAGGGTGCAACACATGACAGTGTGCTGGAAGTGTGCCCTACTCGTCGGCAGGCTACAAATCCACAAGCGCGCCCAGGTAACGGGATTGCCTGTAGCTGGAAAATCTCTTCATGACTACTGGATTATTCTAGTTGTTAACCTTAGTCGATTTCAGTGGGTACCCCTGACCGTGGTACTCAGAGGTCCCCGTCCTAGACGTGATGCAAGACAAGACGGGTTCATTTGTACAAGCACAATCGTCCACGGTGTCCAAGTTATTCAATCTTGTCAAGTCGTGTTAGCCGTCGTAACAGCATTCGAGATATATCATATCAGGTTTATCATGTCAAGAGTGCGCCACGGCGGGCCACTATCAAGAATTATCATGTCAAGTTTATCATGTCAAATTTGTCAGGTCAAGTTATCATGTCAGGAGTGCACCACGGCGGGTCACTATCAAGTCATTCTTATTTATCATTTCAAGTTATCAGGTCAAGATATCATGTCAAGTTCATGGTCAAGAGTGCACCACCATGGGTCACTGTCGTGTCAGGTAATTTCATTCATTTAAGAAATAACAAGCTATTAAGTGGGTCGTCGCAATATAGGCCAAGAATAGAAATGTACAGTACAATCAGGAGCTCCATATTAAAAGAAAGAAACTTGCACAGTTAATTAATATTATACATATATACTCTTGAAGCCAAGGAAAAACTCTACAACTTTCATGTTGGGAGTTGGAAGAAATTCGAGCCATAATTCAGTCATTTAGAACATATAACAGTTAGAAATAGTCAAAATATGCATTATGCGTCCTATTCTGCGACATGCATGCAACCGTGACACCATATGCAGCTCAACTGCAACATGATATGCGCCTACTGCGACATGATATGCGCCTCATGCAGCTCAACTACGACATGGTATGCGCCTACCGCGACATGCGCCTCATGTGGCTCAACTGCGACATGATATGCGCCTACTGCGACATGATATGCTCCTACTGCGACATGCGCCTCATTGCAACATGCGCCTACTGCGACATGCGCCTTCTGCGACATGATATGCGGCTACCGCGACATGCGCTTCATTGCAACATGCGCCTTCTGCGACATGCGCCTTCTGCGACATGATATGCGGCTACCGCGACATGCGCTTCATTGCAACATGCGCCTTCTGCGACATGTGCCTTCTGCGACATGATATGCGGCTACCGCGACATGCGCTTCATTGCAACATGCGCCTTCTGCGACATGTGCCTTCTGTGACATGATATGCGGCTACCGCGACATACGCTTCATTGCAACATGCGCCTTCTGCGACATGTGCCTTCTGCGACATGATATGCGGCTACCGCGACATGCGCTTCATTGCAACATGCGCCTTCTGCGACATGCGCCTTCTGCGACATGCTGATTATGCTGCAGATGAACCTAGAAATGACCAGAAATTGTTTTGGCCATAACTTCCTCATCCGAAGCCGAAATCAAGTGAAACAAAAGCCAAAACTGCATGAAATTGAATTCTCTACAACATGGAACTATTAGTTTTCGTAAACAAGTAAGTTTGGTAGATCAAAACCCAAGAAAACTAAAAATAATATAAACTTAGATCTACAAGAATCCACCCGGTAAAATCAAAAACTCCAAGTTCTAAACATGCTTAGAATCATGCAAGGAAGAAGATGGAACAATCAAAAGTAAATTTGTTCAAGGTTCGGCAAGGTGTACTTGCCTCTCCGCCTTGGTGAAGAAGAAAAGAAGAAGAAGAAGATGAAGATGGAAAATGAAATGAATAATGGAGGAGAGAGAGTGGTAGGTGGCTTATATAACAAGCCCAAGCAATCTCCACCATTCATTCCTCTCCACTCAATCTAAACCATACACCTCTCTCATAAGAAACTAACTAAACCAACCAAGTCCAAGCCAAACCAAACCATGTTAAACCAAACCAATAAAACCAAGTCAAATCAAATTAAAACCAAGTCATGATTCATACCAAAATAAATGAAACAAGCCAGTATACGGGTCACCCGACAATTGTCAGAAATCCGTACAATGACAATTCAGCAACTTTAAATATTCTCAAAATTCAGGAAATACGAAATACAGCTCAAATAAATATGTATCCGTATAAAATACTGATACAGTGAGGCGGGCCTCACACCTTTACTGTATTAAATGTCTTGAAGGCTGACAGCTCTGACAAATGACAGCTCTGACACAAAAAAACAATAATGACCCCGTCATAATGGCAGACTCCTAGGGAAATGAAGAAAATCTCTGACACGATCCCCCAAAATCTAGAAACCTTCATGCGGCCTTGACACGTGGACAGTCGCATGCGGCTCAGGTAGAGACCACCCCATGCGGCTCAGGCCGAAGCTATCCCATGCGGCTCAGGCCGAAGCTATTCTATGCGGCTCAAGCAGAGGCTACCTCATACGGCTCACAAGGACTATCTCCATGCGGCTCACGAAGAAGGCACCCATCATGCGGTCACCTACGCTCATGCGGCTCAGATCATCACCATACGGTTCAAATGTTCAGGGGTTACTCCCAAGCAGCCTTGACACGTGGCCAGCCTTATACGGCTCAATGAGGAGCAATCTTCATGTGGCTCAGATTTTCTAAGTGGCTCGCAGTTAAGACACATGGCATGATAATGGGACACGTGGCATCAAATCAACTAAAATCTATCAATAAATCCCAATGAAAAATTGGGATCAAATCAGATCATTTGTAATCAAGCAAATCAATGACACGTGGCGGGAGATCCGAGATTGGCATAACAAATTATGAGGATTTATGTCAATCATCATTAATTATGCACAAAGATTTGATACAATCACATTAATTGCCCAGATCTATTATGTTCAAGATGAGCGGCCCACATTTATTGATCCTAAGCCGTCGACTTTGGAGAATGGGCAATCATTACAAACCCTAGTGATGCCCCCCACTCTTATAAATAGCAAGGTGCCATTCCCTTACGAAGAAAGAGACTCTCTAATTTTTGCAAAAAAAGAAGACTCAGAGATCCAGAGAGCCAGAGAGAGAATATACAGAGATCGAAAGGAGAGCATTTCTTCATCAACGCCAAGCAGTTCTTCTACAGAGCCAAGGCTGCACCCGATCGTCCAAGGAGTAAGGCAGAGCGGCCGTCGCTTTCCCGAGCCTCTATCGTCACCTCCCAGAATCTAAAATAAATAATTGTACTTAGATTGCTGCACCTAGGCTTTCGTCCCTAGGCTTTCTTTGTACAAGCGAGTTTGTATTGTAAAGTAAAAGTCCAGTCCTCCGATAATTGTTCTGTTCTTTTATATTTCATGGCAAACACTGGGTTACGGGCCAAAGTTCCTGTCTGAACTGCCCCTTCGGTCTCTCTAGTTGTGTCGGAGGATAACCCGATCGGGGAATATACCGACCACTAGCATCATACTCTAAGTCCTGATACTCTGGGGCCATCGTTGTCACATCTATTTTTCTATTTAAGGGTATTTTGGTAATTGTAAATTTCTTTTGATTATTTTAATATATTATATTAATGGTGTAGTGATTTTTGACCTTTTGATAGTATAGCCTTGGTGCAACCTAGCCTAGTGTCTCACCATGACTTAGTGACCTAGTAGCATGATTTATTAGTGTTAGTAATCCTATTATAAGGTTAGAAGCTATTAGCATGTTGATTAGGGGCTAGTTAGCATTTTCTTTTAATTAATGTTTTATTTTTTTTAGCAATAGAAAAGAGGCCAAGCCCAACCAATAGGAAACCCTAGCCCATCTAAGTGTGGTCGGCCAACTAGGTCAAAGGGGGGGGAGGAAGTATTTAATATCTCCTATAGTGAATTCATCTATCTTTTTCATTCGTTCTCTTCTGGAAAACCTAAGTAAGTATCTCTCCTAACTTTTTCATTTCTTCTCCTTTGAAACCCTAGTCTTTCTCATTAGGTTCTGATCTTGATTTATAAATTATTGATGGTGAGAAAAATCAGAATTTGAGTGCATTGGAGTTTTGGAGCCGCAAGGAGGATCTACACAATTGAAGCTTTCTATAGGAATTCATCTCAGTAGGTAATTTCTCTAAAACTCTATAATTCTATGAACGATTCCTGTAGATGCATCCATCTAGGTGTCCTCTAGCTGTAGGATGAGTTTCGTAGGAATTTGTATCGATTTGGTGTCCGTATTGGACACGTATCAGTGTTCTTTTATTGGTATTTGATGAAATGCGACAAAGGAATTTTTTGTTCGTAATTTTGAATCTAATTGAATGTATTTGTAGATCTATGCATGACTTTTGATTTCGTATTGGACTGAGCACATTTTGAGTCATGTTCGTGTCCAGAATCAGACACGAACCACAGTACGAGATATGTGCGCGCATGTCCTACTGATCGGGTGGCAGTACGCAGTGTCTGTGCCACTTGGACACGTAAAACTTGGTGTATGGCTAGAAGACATGACTGACATGTTAGCCCCCAAGTGCCATGTCATCTCGTTTTGTGTCGGACTCGCAAATCGAGCCGCACTGATTTCATACAAACATGCGAGCGGGGTTCAGTCGCATTTGATATGCGCCTCGTGCAAAACGAGGACACGAGCTCGACTTGTCTCGAGCTCAGTGTCGTGTCCACGAGCTACTGACACGCTCGGACGAGGCTGTCTGTGCACGGGTGTACTGTGTGTGTCCTATGATAATTGACACTTCATGTCTACTGTTATTGGACACGAATCATACCCCCATGACACATATGTTATGCCTAATCATCTGTACACATTTAATAGTTAGGTTATTTGAAGTTTTCAAAAATCAAATAGGGGTTGAATGCCCGCATTTCCAGTTTCACTGAAGCTGGTTTCAGAGTTTTAATTAGTAAACTGAATTAATTGCTAAATTATGAATAATTGTTAATAATAAACATGTATGCATGTCTGAGAGAGTAGTTCATAGCTGGGTTCATATTAACATGCATGATTTTGTTGTAAATTTGATTTTTGACCATTTTGATACTGTGCATTGATAAGGACTGATACATGGTTTTTTTTTTTAGTATTCAACTGATTTTGGGTTCATTTGAATCCTACCCATTTCCTGAGTTTTGGACGATATTTTGTTAATGTTTAAACATGAGTTTATGTCAGGGGTCACGTTTACATGTATGGGATCATTGGGGATATTTGACTTTGGTGTTATGGTTTCTTTTTCAGCTAAATAACTGATATAGGATTTCTCCTTATTAATTCATAAAAACAAAATTTTGACAAAATAGTTTGGGTTCAATCTAGATTTAGGTTGAATGCTATTTTAAAACAGTTAACTGAGATTACCTCACTCCTCATTCACACACTCTCTCTCATTCACACACTCTCTCTATGTCTATATATATATATATATATATATATATATATATATATATATATATATATATATATTATATTATATATATATATATATATATATTTATATATATATAAATATATATATATATATATATATATATATATATATATATATATATATATATATATATATATATATATATATATATATATATATATATATATATATATATATATATATATATATGCATATGTGTGTGCATGACTATAAATATAATTATGTGTGAATCCTTTCTTTTAATTTTGAATTTGTATGACTGAATAGCATCTCATTTCACTGAGATTGGAGGGTTTCCTTCACCACAGTACACACACACAAGCCTCTTCGTCATTTTCTTATATGTGTGTATATATATACACACATGTATATATATATATATATATATATATATATATATATATATATATATATATATATATATATATATACACACATGTATATATATATATATATATTTTATATATATATATATACATATATATATATATATATATATATATATATATATATATATATATATATATATATATATATATATACCTCTTCGTCATTTTCTTATTTGTGTGTATATATACACACACAGACACACACACACACACACACATATATATACATATATATATATATATATATATATATATATATATATATATATATATATATATATATATATATATATATATATATATATATATATATATATATATATATATATATATATCCTATTATGAGTATTGGAATATAAATGTGTATAAATATATGTGATTGTTACTATAATATATAGTTTAGGCTTAATGAGTCAGATTAGGATTGACCCCATGAGCCTAAATTGGCCTAGTTGACTATCAAGTCGACCAAGTTGACAAAAGTCAACTTTAAGTCAAACTTGATCCAAATCAAGTCAAATGAGCTTAGAATGACTAGATAAGTTGTATTTGACCCAAATTTTGGTAGATAGACTAGTTGACATATTGTTGACCAGGTTTGACTAGAGTTGACCAGAGATGACCAAGGGTTGACTTTGACCTAGAAGGACCTAGAATCATTTAGAATGCATTATAGACTATTCTTATTTCATGTTAGACATGTTGTGACCTGCGTTGCTCTAAAATAGGACTCAGATACTCCAGCTCAGACTCATATTCTCATCAGACAGCCAAGATATCAAGCGAGTACATTCTCTGACCGTTTCATACTTGTTAGGAATTATATTCTTGTCATTGTTTAATTTACTTGATGCTGACACAAGATTATCATGGATTAGTAATATATCGATCTTTACATGAGAGGTTATCCCTCTCGGGTGTATCGAATATATCGTGTCATGTGTTTTTCACGAACACCATGTATTCTGTGGACTCTTATTATTCATGTATACTCGTGTGCTCTCATGATCTCATGAGCTTCATGTATAAACTATCATATACAATAACATAACCTGTCTAGATCCTTGTGTATTGATTGGGGGCATGGGGGAGTAGAAATAATCATGTAAACAATTCCAAAGTAGTGTAATCATGTACAAACTCTTTAGTATAATCATCTGCAAATCAAGCTGTTCACATGTCTATCTTGTACTCTAAATCACATAGTCACTTACAGTTCTCTATTATCATATATAGATAGATTGTTATCAGTTTCTCTCTTCTTTTTATGTTTATTTCTTACAGTGTTTCATGTATCTTAGCCTATCACATGCTTTATATTTTTGTCAAGATATGAACTGCGTGAGATGTATTGTGCTCATTCTCGTCCTGATTGGACTATTAAAACTATTACAGGTGATGAGGAGGAGTTCTATCCTATTATGGCACAGGCTTAGATAATACCGGTGACTTCGACCCTAAGGAGGATCCTACAGTTGCTGAGGACTTGCCTATTGACTAGATTAGATTCTAGACTATTTTCTCACTAGTTATCCTATTCTATGTACTTTCAGTTTCTCGATATTGATAGATGTTTGTATATTCAGAATTACTCTCATTGTAACTGGTTGGAGATTACTCTTTTATCTTATCTTTTCATCTATTCTCTTTATTCCACCTTAGATGCTGTGATTGAGTTATACCTTTATATTGTTCTTCTTTTGGAGTGTATATCATTGTACATGTTTGGTTATTGCTAGATGTTGTGACCTAGGACAGCGTTCTACCACCGACACTGTGGTGTAGGCTGGACGTACCCACTTCTCGTGCCCTTACACTGGGTGCGGGTCGTAACATGTTTTTAGTAGTGGCCCATGCAGGTCAGTCGTAACTAGTACCGATACTTGAATTAGAGTATCGTTACAGCCTGCAGTAGGATATAGTATATAAGTTAGGGTACTTAATCACATTAGAAAAACTTTTATCTAATTCTTGCTGCTAATTGCCTTCTTTAGAAATAAACTGTCCTCCTTTGATTATATCGCTTCCTTCCCAGTAATTGATTCTTTTTTTGATATGTCTTCAAGATGGTGGAGACACGATCGCAGCGCTCTGGTCAAAGGAATACTGCTGAATGGTCTGCCACTTCTTGCCCGACTCAGCCGGGCAAGGGGACCACAACACCTTTTGTTCCAGCTCAGGTGGGGCCGTTTATGACTTTTGGGGATGCTCCTCCACCGATTCCGAGGACTACCCCCGGGGTTCAGGGGATGCCACCACCACCAACTCAAGGAACAGTCGATATGAGGCAGTTCTTTGCCTTCATGCAGCAGATGATGGAGACCCAGCGATGTCAGGCGGAGGATATGAGGCAGGGCATTGACAATGCCCATCAGTAAGCCATGGTGGCAGTAGAGAAGGTGACTGCCCAACCGCAGGAGGGGCAGATACATCCGTACTAGTCGAGGACTACGGGCATTCAGGATTTCTAGAAGATGCGACTACGAGACTTTAAGGGTACCGAGGGTATCCTATATGTCGACCACTGGATCGAGCATATAGAGAAGATCTTCCGTCTCGTGGAGATACCATCTAGGCTTCAGATAGAAGCGACGGACAGCCAGATGTAGGACCTTACCCGCACATGGTACCAGACCGACCCCAGGGTTGGTACACAGGGGCAGACTTGGGAGGCTTTCAAGAAGCTCTTCATGGAGAAGTTCTTCTCTGACACAGCAGTTGGCGCTTTGGAGACGCAGTTTGAGAATCTGGTCCAGGGAAACCAGACGGTAGAGGAGTACGTCGGAGAGTTCTGCCATCTGGGTAGATTTATAGAGGGCCTGAACGAGACAGCGAAGGCTAGGAGATTTAGGAAGGGCTTGATTAAGGAAGTCAAGTCCTTGACCAAGAGCAACAGAAAAGCTACCTTCGAGAAGATTCTGATGTGAGCTATGGCAGCGAAGGACGACCTCGAACTGAAACTGAAGAGAGGTCGTAATTCATATTGAGCCAGCGGCAGTGGAGGCCAGGCCAAGAAGCCTCTTTATCAGTAGCAGCATCAGCAGAAGCCGTTTCAGCAGCAGCAGTTCCAGAGTCTGGGTCGTGCACCTTTTCAGCAGAAGCAGATATAGCAGACGCCTAGACAACAAAAATTCAGTAGTTGCACTTTCTGCAAGAAGCCAGGACATGTATAGAACGAGTACCGAAAGAGGCTAGGTAAGTGCCTCCTTTGTGGATCAGTGGAGCACCAGTTGAAGGATTGTTCCATGTCTTCGGGACGTACATCACAGGAAGCAGGAGCTAAGGCTCCAACAGGACAGCAGAAGGGACTATTGCTGACCCAAAAACAGAAGTTTACCCAACACCAGCAGTAGACCAAAGTTGGTCAGCAGGGGCGAGCCTTCGCCATGTCAGTCGAGGATGTAGCGACAGTGGGAGATCTGATAGCAGGTTCTGTTCTTCTTGGCACCTTTCCTACATTCGCTTTGTTTGATTTGGGGGCTTTCCATAGTTTTGTGTCTGTATCTTTTGATATTAGACACCAGCTTTCTTCTGAACCATTGTCTAGGACTTGTAAGATCACGATTGGGGGTGGTATCATCCTCGTTCGTGATGTTTAAAAGGATCGAAGAGTAGTTTTGGGAGGCCAAAAACTGGATGTGAGTCTGCTCGTAATGCCATTACCAAACTACGATATTGTACTCGGTATGGATTGGTTGAGCAGACACCATGCCAGTATAGATTGTCGCAGTGGTAGAGTTCTCTTCAGAGTGCCAGGAGAGCCAGAGTTCGAGTTCACCAGACGAGAGATGGACCAGAGCAGTGGAGTCTTCTGTGGAGCTTCAGTAAAGGAGCAGAGCGTGCCACATCCATTGATAGCTGAGTTCACGAATTTATTTCCATAGGATTTGCCAGGGTTACCTCCGGACAGAGATGTGGAGTTCTCTATAGATTTGGTGCACGGTACAGAGCCGATATCTCAGCACATCTATATAGTGAACAACAATGAGAGATGTGGAGTTCTCTATAGATTCGCTCGCAAAACTCTTTCTTTAATTATGTATTTCTTTTCATAGTTGATAGTGGATTTGTCTCCGCCCAACGGTTGTATACAGGACAAATTCAAGGTTGCTTTTATATCATTATTTATCTTTGTGGATGAGATTTAGTGCCTTGGTTGTTGCATTTTACAGCTTATGTATACATACGACGGTCCATATACTTTGTATGTATACAGCTGGCATGATTACGTTCTAGTCCTTCTATTTTTGGGAATGGGGCATTACATATTTTTGTGGTGGCCCATACAGGTCAAGTTTGCCATTTCGGTTACTTGACTGTACCGAACGGGCCTGCAATACAGGATTAGAGTCTAGAATCTCATCCACCTACTTGACATCCTTTCTTGACTTCAAATTTTGAACTCTCGTTCGACCTTCTTGATTTGAATCTTGCTTGACTCCTTCTACCGTAAATTCTTAGTTTCGTGCTTAGTAAGATGACTACACTAGTATATGCCCATAGGTTAAACACATGGCTAGAAGGTTGCATTGACAATTAATATGCATTGAGATTTTATTTGAGTTATAAAGGCATTTATTTTCCTAGAAATATGATCTTAAGGATTAGTTAATTCCAAGTTGGGTAGTAGCATATTACCGCTTTCAAAAGATAGTTGAAATTTTATTTTGATATTACAAGGTGGTATACACAAGAGGATAACTAGATCGAGAAAACAAATTGATTTAATTTTATATTTTGATTTTTGAAGGGATATAAATTTATTGAGTTATAGCTATACATCTTTGGAGGGATATAAATTTAATTTGAAAAGGATCATAAAAATTTTAAATATGAAAGTATGATTTACGATTGACCAAAATTTGAGGATGATTGATAAATTTTGGTAAATTATTTTTGAATCAAATTACGCCATATGATCTATGATTTATAAAGTTATTTAGATTTTGAGTTTAAAGCCTTGATTATGGATATTTAAATTTTGGAAAAAGAAATTTACTTTTGAAGAGTAGTTGTGATTTATTGGAAGCTAGATATACACATTTGAAGGATATAGAATTAAATTCGGGAGTTATTTAAAAATGTTCCATTTTGTAATATAAATTTTGGCTGATAAACTTATTAAATGTTGAGTTTAAGATTGGAGAAAAAAAAATAATTATTCGATTTGCGATATACAAGGGTTGTTTCGAGATTGACTAGAGATTTAAAATTTGATTAAAGTTAACAGCCTAAGATGATTGGAAATTTTGGTGGAGTATCTTGGAAATTTATTGAGAAACTTTCGAGGAACATGAAATTTTAGATTAGATTATATATTGGTGAAGGACCAAGAAACAAGAAAGGTCGCCCTAATGAGATACAAGTATTCCACAATAGGTTGCCATACCACCTATGATTATGATATGACATATACACAAGTATAGTTAGTCATCCACCAAAATGTATAACTATATCTTTATCTTGACCCACTCGACCTTCACTAAAATCTAGAACTTTTATCGTGACCATCTAATTATTTAAAATATACAAATGATTAGAATCATCCCCTTGACCATACCCTTATCTATGAGACTACCTTCTCTCTAGGAACTGAATCTCTAACTTATTTACCTTGATCTACGAGATTTCCTAATTATCTTTATTTCGTGCTTTAACCTTTTATTTTTGTGCATTAATTAGTACCTTATGAAAACCCACTTTCTATTTTGATCATTTGGCATTTGCTATCGTGAGTTTGATATTTGGAGCACAACACTAGACTTTTCCTTCCCACAAATTTCACATGCAAGACCTAGACGAGCTCACCTTCATGTAGGTATATCATGTCCCACTAAAATACATCCCCTTGTACTCTATTTTTATGGTATGACTTTCGGGTCATAAAGACTAAACTAAAAACCTTACCATGGTATCGATATACTTTTGACTGCATATATGGACTCGACCTCGACTATTATCTTTCAACTGAATATATGATTGTGATCTACTAAATCCCTTAAATGCTTAACCTTGCATTTTATCTGGACTGCTTAACCCTTGTCATTTTATTTTCATAACACCTTTTCGCTCTTCAATATTGCAACCCTTACCCTTCTCTCTTCCATTTAAACTGCTTTACTTATATTCACTATGTTTCCACCGTGTTTATGCAACCTTGTTCCTTGTATGATTCCCTTATGCGAATGAAATTTGATCATGACAATCTTGCGTTAGAAGAGGTTAGATTGGAGAACCCCACAGCACGGATAAATAATGTAGTTGGTTAAGATAATTACGAGATTATAATGTATAGATGGGACATAAATAAAAATGTGCGATAAATCCGAATAGATGAAGTAAGGAATGATATATTATGTTTTGATGAAACACTCAAGGATAAATAGACTTCTCGAATTTCAAAATTTGTTTCGAGGTAAATAAATATCGAGTTAAGAATCTTCTAAAGTTATGGTGGCTTAAGAACCAAACCTATATATTAAATTTATGGATACAAATTTTTGATAAAGACAATGTTGACGTTGCCTTCGATAACATATAGTGTTATGATGATATCAGTTTTCAAGGATAACCAATTGTTGAAGAAAAAAACCTTTACATTTTTGATGCATGGAGAATTAAGTTCTAAGATGATTATGAATATGAAGTTAAGATGAGTTTCATTTCTACCATCAAAAAGATGATATTGTTAAATTTAAATTTTCGAGAGAGACTGATAATATTTTAGAAAATTTTCAATTATGATGATAGAAGATTGAGTTATGAAGGTATACTGTTAGTTTTCGAGATTTATCATTGAAGACAGACTTTTTGGTACCTAGTGATGCACTGTACACTGACCAATAAATACAAAGTTGTAGAAAGAAGATTTTAGAATTTTAATTTTAGAGGAAATTATAACTTGGGAATGAGCTAGTATAATGAAGATTATGGAATTCAAAATTTGAGAGTACTATTGGAAATTCTATGACGAGATAGAGGAAGTTAGAGTACATTTATAATCATATTGGTTTGTTAAATTTTTAAGGGGACGTGGAATGAAAGTGATGTTTGGAAAGAACAAATTATGATAAGAGAGATTACCTGAATATTGATGAGATTAAAGGATTAAGGAGTTATTACCTACTTATGAGGTTGCCCTTTTTTTAAGGTTAATATTAGGGTTGATCGAGTTTAGTCATTGGTTGGTTGTCATGTGCATGATCATAATCTAAACTGAAACCATAGAATTTTTCTGTTCTAGTTGATCAAATGACATATTGCTATTGAAATGTCGCTCGCCTCCTCGACGAATATTTTGTTGCATTCTCGTCCCAAGAAGACCTTGTAAATCTATCCGAATAAACTCTTTCCATCCCCTTCGCCCTAACTACCTTAATTACTCCAAAATTTCGAGGACGAAATTCTTTTAAGTTGGGTAGGATGTAAACCCCCTAAATTTCTGCTACGATTTTTTTTAAAAAAAAATTATATTTATTTTGTACTTCGTATCTGTACGTCGCATACGAGTTCGCATAGTTGAAATTGCGTAGCTTGCGAGATTTGCGTTTCGTATTTGCTCGACGAGTGCGAATATGTGTCGAGGTACATATTTCAGAAAAATATTTTTATTATAAATTTTATTTTATATTGGAAAGTACATGTTCAAATAAATGTGATAAATATTTTATTTTGTATAAAAGAGTTATTTTGTTCGTCGTTTAAAAATAAATAATGATTTGGAAATTGTGGTTCATATGAAATGTATTCCAAATATTTTGCAAAATTAGAAATTTGTTTATTAATATATTTTGTTATTTATAAAAGCTACTTTATGAGTTAATATTTAAGTAATTATCTCGATTTTTAAAATTAATTAATGCTATATTTTAATATTTATGAAAAAGATATTTAAAATTTTATTTTACTTAATATTTGAATCATTTTGATAATTTAAATTTGGAAAAGATTTTATTTTAAATTAAAGGAAGTTTATCTAGATCGAATTGATTTTAATTGCTTAAATTCTAAATAAATTTAAATAAAAGGGATGGAATTATCCATCGGGGTTTAAACCATTGCAAGTCCTTATCCAACTGGGAATTCCTACCTCCTATATAAGAAGATGTACTTATCCATAAATTTCTATCATCCACAGATTGTACATCGTGTCTGTGCCCTGTCCCATTCACAATAGCTTTCCCTTTACAAATACATAATTTTCCCCGTCCGACAAGCCAGATGTCCACCTCATGTCGGGACACACCCCGACACGACAACACCACAAGCTACCCCATTCTGACAGCACCCCTCTCATCCCTGTCGTACTACTACCTGTCACCATCATCACCAGATTTACCACCGTATTCGACAACTGCTACAGCCTCGACTCCGGGCCGCCAAGACCATCACCAACTTCACACCACAGGACCTCCTCACCCGCACCACCGCAGTCGCCCTAAAATCTGTATATCGCATCACCATCCCCGCGTCCGGTCGCAACTCCGACCATCATCCCGCCTACAGCCGCCACCGCCAACCCGCGGGTTTCCGACAAATCAGCCAGCGGCCGCGCCCCAGAAAATCACCACCACCGCCCCAAAAACCTAAATCACCATCACCAGCATCACCAAAAGAAAATAAATCGAAACCCTAACCTCCATCTCCGGCCGTCGTCCGCCACCGTGTTATGCCGTATTGTCGCCTTCCTGTGCGTTTCGGAGCTGCTACATCGTGGCCGGACCACTCCTATCCTCCGTCGCGTTGACCGCGACCACCGCTCGGGCTAGTGAGCACCCGACGACTCCCCTTCTCGGCCAGCGCTCGCCTCCGTGCCAGGCACGCCCGACTCTGCCGCGTTTCTGTCAACTAGCCCTCTCCGTCGCTCGTGGCGAGCCCGGTCGTCGCTCGTGGCGAGCCCGGTCGTCGTTCGAAGCCGCGACGCTACCGCACGATACCGCTGGTGCGCCTCCCGCAGCCGACTTCGTCGTGCCTCCGCCTCTGACTTTCCGTGAGCCACTGCCTTCACGAGCCACCGCCACCGCCGTCGCCTAGCAAAGCCCGGCCGAGCCGCTGTAAAAACCCTCTTCCCTTACTCTCGATTTCTCTCTCTCTCTCTCTCATTCCTTTTCGTTTTCCTATTTCTAATAGAGAACAACAAGTGTGCTGTTATAAGTAAAGTTATTATTATTGTTTATTTATTATTATTATTATTATCATCATCATCATTATTATTATTACTATTATTATCATTATTATTATTATTATTATTACTGTTATTATTATTGTTATTAGTATTATTATTGTATTATTATTATTTTTAGAATTATTAGTGTATTATTTTATTTATTTAAATAAATTTGATAACGTATATTTTCCAAAATTATTTTGACACCACTCAATAACCCTAAAATTTTTCCTATATTTTATTAAAATATTTTGACTAACGAAAAGTTACTTTTCTACAATATATACATTATATATATTTTAATGTTTGAGTTAGCCTAAAAACAAATTTTGTTTTTTTCAAGTATTCATCTAAACGTATATTTGACGAATAACAATGTAAAATTTCAAATTTGATATATATATAAAGTATTTTCAAGAATTTACATAAAGATATTTTAAAAATTTTGTATACGTAATCTCCATAATTTCTCCTTGATTATCACCATTATCATGACTAATCATCCCTACCTATTTTCTCGTGAATTCGGACTCTTCCCCATCGGATATGGCGATTAGGCAACTGGAACTTTACAGAATATCGCACCACACTAGGAGACACCACAGGCAAGATACCTTGCCATTATACTGTTTATTTTTAATTTGCATTTTATTACATATCATTGTTCAGTTACTTCCAAGTTCTTACAGTTCTTGATTTACTACCTGCTCAGTGATATTAGATTACTGTTTATTATCCTTTGATTGCATATGGCCCTAGAGTTAAGGGACTATCGATTGTAGTGTATCACATATACCTTGACACAGTTGTACCATGAGGATGTGTGAGATGAGTGGCATGTAGAGGTCCTTGCGTGTTGGTTGTCACCCGTACGCATGCATTAGGTCTAACTGTCAATAGTTGTATATTAGAAGACTTGACGGTTAGTAGTGTTACATGGTCGTGGATGCTTCATGATAGGTACATTGGGTGGGGAGAACATTTCCTTATCGTATGGGCTTCGATTGCACTTCCCTTGTAACCCGGAAGCTCCGCTGGATATACGGGTATCATTAGCCTCTCTGGTTGGCCAATGTCATTTTTCGACGTCATGCGCTTAGGTCACTGGTGCCCAAATGGAGACTATACCAGATCCCATTTACAGCTAGGGCTCATGCGACGAAAGGTTTGTTCTTAACTGCATGTTCACTTTAGTACAGTTAGGTTACCTTATTAATGTCTTATCACTTACTTTTGTTTGTGGCATATTTTATGTTCAGTATTTATATGGCATGTTTATTATATCTTGTTACGTCCCTTTGAGGACCTGGTTATCTCGCCAGGTGTGTGCTTTTGTCTTTCGTAGGTATTCTAGCCGTGGCCATGATCATCTCTATGTCTTCGAGGATGATTGCACTTTGATCGTCTTCGCTTCGCTCGCCAAATTCGTTCTTTTATTATGTATTTCTTTTCATAGTTGGTAGTGGATTTGTCTCCGCCCAACGGTTGTATACAAGACAACTTGAAAGTTGCTTTTATATCATTATTTATCTTTGTGGATGAGATTTAGTGCCTTGGTTATTGCATTTTACAGCTTATGTATACATACGACGGTCCATATACTTTGTATGTATACAACTGGCATGATTACGTTCTAGTCCTTATATTTTTGGGACTGGGGCGTTACAGCGGAGGACGACCTAGGGCTGAAACTGAAGAGAGGCCGGGGTTTCCAGGAAGCCAACAGCAGCGGAGGCCAGGCCAAGAGGCCTCATTTTTAGCATCAGCAACCGCAGAGGCAGATGCATCAGCAGCAATTCCAGCAGCAGGGCCATGCACCGTTCCTGCATATGCAGCATCAGCAGCCGAGGGTGCAACATCAGGCACCGAGATAGCAGTCCACCAGCTGTGCTTACTGCAAGAAGCCGGGGCACGGAAGGAACGAGTGCAGGAAGAGATTGGGCAGGTACCTACTTTATGGAGCAGCTGATCATCAGCTGAAGGAGTGCTCTCAGTTCACAGGTAGAGCAGTGTAGGAAGTGGGAGCCAAGGCTCCGGGAGGGCAGCAGAAGGGACCACTACAGACTCAGCAGCAGAGGTTCATCCAGCATCAGCAGCAGGCCCGGGAAGGTCAACAGGGGCGAGCTTTCGCCATGGCGGTCGAGGATGCAGAGGCCATTGGGGAGTTGATCGCAGGTTCGGTTCTTCTCGACTCCATTCCAGCTTTTGCCCTATTTGATTCTGGGGCTTCCCACAGTTTTATGTCGGTATCATTTGCTATTTGACACTGCCTTGTATCTGAATCCTTGCCTAGGACCTGTAAGATTAAGACCGGGGGTGGTGTTATCCTCGTGAGTGATGTTTACAGCGGGCGGAGTGTTATTTTGGGAGGCCGAGAGTTAGAGGTGAGTCTGTTCGTAAAGCCACTACCGAACTACGATATCGTATTAGGTATGGATTGGTTGAGTAGGCATCAAGCCAGCATAGATTGCCGTGGGGGTAAAGTTCTGTTCGGAGCGCCAGGAGAGCCAGAGTTCGAGTTCACCAGACGGCAGGCGGAGCAGAACAGCAGACTTTTCTGCGGGGTTTCAGTCGAGGAGCAGGCGGCTCCACATCCTTTGATTGTGGAGTTCATGGACATCTTTCCAGAAGAGTTGCTAGGACTTCCACCGGACAAAGATGTTGAGTTCTTGATAGACTTGGTTTCCAGCACAGAACCGATTTCTCAGTATGTCTATCACGTGAACAACAATAAGTTGGTGGAATTGAAGAAGCAGGTGGATGAGCTGCAGGACAAGGGCTTCATGTGTTCTAGTTCTTCACCTTGGGGTACACCGGTACTCTTTGTACCCAAGAAGGATGGGTCGGTACATATGTGTATCGACTACAGGGCACTCAACAGCCTCTCGATCAAGAACAGATACCCACTGCCGCGGATCGATGATCTCTTTGATCAGTTGAATAGAGCTCGGATTTTCTCGAAGATTGATCTGAGGTCAGGTTATCATCAGGTAAAGGTAAAGAGGGAGGATATTTCGAAGACCGCATTCAGGACAAGGTATGGGTAGTTTGAGTTCTTGGTTATGCCGTTTGGGCTGACCAACGCCCTGACGATATTTATGAACTTGATGAACAAGGTGTTCCACCAATACTTGGACAAGTTCGTGGTGGTGTTCATCGATGATATCCTGGTGTACTCGAAGACTGAGGAGGAGAATGAGGAGCATTTGAGAGTGGTTCTGGAGACACTCAGGAGGGAGAAGCTTTATGGAAAGCTCTCGAAGTGTGAGTTTTTTCTGGACAGAGTTGACTTCTTGGGTCATGTGGTGACTGGAGATAGGATCTCTGTGGACCCGAAGAAGATCACGACAGTTGAGGCTTGGTCGGCACCGAGTTCAGTAGCAGAGATCAGGAGCTTTTTGGGACTGGCAGGCTATTACAGGAGGTTCGTGCAGGATTTCTACCGGATTACAGAGCCATTGACTAGGCTGACCTGGAAAGATGCATAGTTTGTTTGGTCAAAGGAGTGTCAGGTCACTTTTGATGAGTTGAAGAAGCGGCTGACGACCGCTCCGATTCTGACATTGCCATCAGGATCGGGAGGGTTCACTATCTACTGTGATGCCTCAGGGAAGTGTTTGGGTTGTGTCTTGCAGCAGCATGGAAAGGTGATTGCATATGCTTCCAGGCAGTTATATCCCTATGAGAAGAACTACCCTACCCACGACTTGGAGTTGGCAGCAGTGATATTTGCTTTGAATTTGTGGAAACACCACTTATACGGAGAGAGGGTGGAGATCTTCGCAGATCATAAGAGCTTGAAGTATGTTCTTACGTAGAAGGATCTCAACATGAGGCAGCGCAGGTGGTTGGAGTTGATAAAGGACTTCGATATTTCACTACAGTATCACCCAGGGAAGACCAACGTAGTTACCGATACCTTGAGTAGGTATTCGACAGCCATGTGTTTGACTATGGATCGTCACTTGCTAGCAGATTTGGAGTGCCTACGGATTGAAGTGATTGTGCCAGGAGTTCAGATACAGATGTGGGGCCTTCAGATTTAGTCGGACTTGATGGAAAGGATCAAGTCGACGCAGTTTGAGGATGTTGCTCTGCGGTGTATCCGAGAGCAGCTTCGAGCAGGGCTGGTGGATGATGAGTTTACTCTTCCAGAGGATGGCGCTTTGAGGCACTGTTCCAAGCTGTGTGTGCCCAGTGGAGAGCTCAGGGAGCAGTTCATGCAGGAGGCCCACCGATCCCAGTACTCTATACATCCTGGTGCCAACAAGATGTACAGAGATCTGAGGGAGCACGTTTGGTGGTATGGGATGAAGCAGGAGGTAGATCGCTTTGTAGCCAGATATTTGGTCTGTCAGCAGGTCAAGACAGAGAGGCAGAGGCCAGGAGGTTTGTTATATCCATTGCCCATTCTAGAGTGGAAGTGGGAGCATATCACGATGGATTTTGTTTCTGGATTGCCGCGTACACCAGGAAGGAAAGACGCGATTTGGGTCATCGTAGACAGGTTGACCAAATCGGCCAACTTTTTGCCATTTAAAGTGGGTACGACTACTGAGAGGCTTGCAGAGATGTACATGCGACAGATTGTCAGGATTCATGGAGTTCCGGTCAGTATTGTCTCGGATCGGGATAGTCGCTTTACTTCCCATTTCTGGCGGAGTCTGCAGACTAGTTTGGGCACTCAGCTCAAGTTTAGTACTGCATACCACCCTCAGACGGACGAACAGTCAGAGAGGACAATTCAGACGCTCGAGGACATGCTACGGACGTGCACCTTGGATTTCGGAGGATCTTGGGAGGATCACCTGCACTTGGTGGAGTTTGCTTACAACAACAGTTTTCAGGCTAGCATTGAGATGTCACACTTCGAGGCTCTGTACGGGCGTAGATGTTATACACCCTTGTCTTAGGATGATGTCGGGGAGCGAGCTTTATTGGGACCTGAGATGGTTGTTGACACAGCCGAGAAGGTGAAGCTCATCAGGGACAGACTTCGCGTGGCGCAGGACAGACATCGGCATTGGACCGATAGCCACCGGAGGCCTTTGGAGTTTGAGGTATAGACTAGAGATAGGATTAGAAGTAGGTTGTTTGTTTGATCATGTTTGATTATTTTGTAACTTGAGACCTTGTTTGTGTTAGGTCAGAGACATGATTTTTCTAAGGATATCTCCGACTCGTAGTACCATACGTTTTGGTGGAGGTGGGAAGCTTAGCCCGTGCTTCATCGGACCTTTCGTGATCAGCGGAAGAGTCGGTGACGTGGCTTACAGGCTAGACTTGCCACCTGCACTAGTGGGTGTTGTAGAAGCATGAAAAATTTTCACCAAAGAAGCCCCATGCGCCCAAACCAGTGAAGCTCCATGCGCCCACCCAGTCAAACTCTATGCGGCCAAGCCAGTGAAGCTCTATGCGCCCGGCCAGTCATGCTCCATGCGCCCAGCCAGTGAAGCTCTATGTGCCCAGCGAGTAATACTCCATGCGCCTAAGACTAGCTTCCCCAAAAGGATGGCGCATAGCCTGAGACATGGCTATGCGCCCAAGCCTGACTCGGTCAAAGCCATGATCAAAATATGCAGCGAAGAACACAGCCACGTCAGTCTCCACGAGCAGTCGTACACCGAAGGCAGGACTATGCGCCCATATAAAAATTAGTGTGTTTCTTTCATGTGGGCACATAACATCATTCCAGGTCAAGAACGACTATAAAAGGGGGTCTCATCCCTCTTCAAAAGACAGAACGAAGAGCATTTTCAAGAGCCAAATTGCTGCACTTCTTGACAGTGAGCCGAGAGTTAGCAATTTTCTTAGGTTTTCTTCTACTTTTGTAATCGGAGTGTCAATGGAGTAAAAGAGCAAATGCCGCTCGATCTCCATCGTCCCATTCCCCAGAATTCTTTTTTGTACTCGGGTATCCTCAGCGCAGGGTCTCTCAGGCATACTCGATTTGTGGTGACTTGTACCAATAAAGAAAAGACAGTGTTTTCTTCTTCTTTTTTGTGTGTGTCCACAAAAATGGCGACTCTGCTGGGGACTACCTTTTCCTCTGACTAGAAGGTGGTGACGCAATCCGATACCGATAAAGTGGGGAGCACTCAAAAGATGCTGATCGTAAAGTTCGATCAGTAGGCGTTCGAAGAAATGCTTTCGAGGGATGGCTCTACTCCCTTAAAATCATCGAAGCCAAATAAGTCTCGCAAGACTTGGCTTCTGAAGGCTCACTGTGCATATCCTGCTAGCGTCATAGCAGATATGTAACTGGAGGACTCTGTCACATGGGCGCATGACTCTGCCACAGAAGCTCTCCAAATGGAGAAGGCTCACACCGTTCCAGGCTCTACCAGCCCAGTGACTCCCGTCCTACACAACCAACAACAGTGTGTTTAACACCCGAGACTTGGCGAAGGAAAATACTACGATGCCAAGAATCAGGGTGTGCGACACTCTGGCCAAACCCGGCGAGGCTCACAAACGAAGGAGGCAAAATTGGGAGACAATATCGCTGCTCCAGAAGCATGCGACCAAGGGAGTGTTTGGGCGCGTAGCCCTAACTAGAACATTTCTGTCTTCAGCAGGCTGGGCATCCAGGGTCATGTGCCCAAGGCTATGCGCCCAGGCTCTCTGGATCCATACTATGCGCCAATATCAAGGAGGCTCAGACGTGTTGTCAAGGAGCATGCGTCCAAGGCCAGTCTCCAAGGCCTATGTGCCCACAACAAAAAGACAGGCCCCAACGTGTGTAGCACGGGACTGTCTTCAAGGACATCACAGAACTTAGGTGTGGGGGTTGCCCCTCCACGTGAACTAAGTCTGGATGTGCCAACTCTCCTTACAAACCCGCATGCAAAGCTCTGCAATGCATGCAACATGGGTTGTAAGGCAAAACTCCCTTCCACTGACTTGCACGATACGTGACATGATAAATCATAAGCATAAAGCGAGAAAAGACATAACAATCCATAGTACACATCCGTGCACCAGTATTGTTATCAACTGTTGCTACTACAAAGCAACAATAGTGCCTCAGAGAAAGTTCGTATTTCGACGGCTGCATTTCTCTGACGATGAGAAGCCACTGTGTGTTTCATCCAACATGGCTTCATGGGGTCCCCCTTACGGAAGCCCCAATCGATAACGGTAGACCACCAACCCAGCTTTCTCTCTCAACTCCGCGAGAAGAAGAAGAAGAAGTCTACCAACAGATGGCCAGCAGGCTGTCACATCTGAAGGAGTTTATATGGGTACTCGGTCAAAAGCAAGGTTCCGTATAGACGACGAAGAATCCCAAGCTGGGGGTAGTATTCCCTCAGAGTCTGAAGCGAATGACCTCCACACTGGGGTAGCCTGCCAGAGGACGATGATCCCTCCGAATTCGATGGCGACTATCTACCTTCTCTACCGAAAGATGAAGGACTTGTCCACTCGAATACAGAAAGTATCAGCACCAGTTGTACTGTTTTCTCTGTTCATCCTCGCATGTTATCTACATACATGGCAGACGAAGAAAGACCTGAAGAAGCCGGTGATCAGACCAGCAAACGGTTAGAGGGTCTGGAAACAGCATTCGCCAAGATCACTGATATGCTTACCAGTATCATGGCAGTTCAAGCTGCTGGGGTTGTTCCTCTACCTCAACAAAATGTCTCGGCCCATGCTAGTTCAGCTCATAGCAACAACCCTCCTTCACTGCAAATGGAGTATCATTCTGTTGTGCCTTCTCCAAATCTTGCAAATATTGGGGGTGGTCCTTCACCAACTATGCCTCACAACCGTTCAGCAGTTGTCTTCCAACACCTGCTCAATCAACAAGATGCAATTGATTCCCTGGTCACCCATCTCGACACCATCTCACACAAAGATGAGCTTCAGAAGATGGAGATATCTCAACCGTATCCCCCTGAGTGGGAGAATGCCACTTGCCCTTCCAACTAGAAGCCGCTGACGGTGAATTCATTTGACGGGTTGACTTCTCCTCGTCAGCACATGACATACTTCAACACGCAGACTCTACACTTGCCCAGAGACGATCCATTCTTGTCGAAGCTATTTATTAGTACCTTGTAGGGGGTAGCTTTCGACTGGTTCTGCAGTCTCTCTGACGGATGTATCAATTCATTCAAAGACTTTGAGAGGTTATTCTACAACAGGTTTTACGAGAATGTCATGCATGTTAGTATGTTAACCCTTATCGAGACCAAGCAAAGGAGGACTGAGTCTGTCATCGCCTTCATTGAACGCTTCAGGCGGCTATCACTGAAGATGCCCTTTGGCATACCAGACTCAGAACTTATGGATACTTGTCAACATAACTTCCTTCCTACGGTGAAGTTTTATCTGGGTATTCATAAGTATGATACATGGCCCGCCTTTATTGGGGCCGCTAATGCTGCTGAGAACGACATTTCTAACTTGGAACTACTGGGGTTGAAAATACCCAAGTCTGAAGACAAGGGCAAGCATCCTTAAACTATCCCTGTTCGTGGGGGTAAAGGGAAAGAAGTCCAGAAGGTCGACACATCCAAAGGAGCTTCCAATTCTTAGAGCGCCTCCGACAAGCCTAAGGAGACCTTCTCCTTTGACGAAGACGATGTCATTACTATCTTTCACACAATGATGAAGGGTAATAAACTGACACTTGCCTCCACCACGACGTCCCGCAAAGGTGAGCCAACTCAACGATCCCAAGTACTGTCTCTATCATCAATACGTGTATCACTCCACCAAGGACTGCATCGTCCTAAAAAGAAGATACAACAGCTTATCGACAGCCAAGTGATCAACCTCGAAGCTGAAGACAAGGTCATATCTTCTAATACGATCTCTCTTCAGTTTGGTGACTTTTCTTCCACAGAAGTCCCAGACGGCATGGTCCCGATTCCCGAGATAATAATGGAAGTCATCAACCTACCGCCAGCTCATAACTCAACCTTGGTGCCACTCACGACTGAACGTGGTGAGATTATGTGGGTCCATCCGGACCTTGTGCAAGAAGTGACGCAGAGGATAGTACCTCCCAAAGCAAAAAAAAAGCAAGAAGTACAAGTCATGCCATATGGTATCCTCTCCTATCTACGAGGTTCTATCTGGCGAGATGCGATCGGGGATGACTTTTCTTCGGACATACGACCCCGCACAAGAAGAAGCAGTACCCTCTCAACCTCCTGCTGCCCCCACAAGCTCAGAAGTCGGCCCGTCCAAGCCTCCAACTACGGACAAAGCCAAGCAGAAGGAGACGCAGTTTGACAAACCTTTGAAGGCCCAGCTCCCGAAGGCATAGACCGGCCCTACAACTTTGACATACTGGCTCAGCTAGCCAATACACCAGCCTTGTTGTCTCTGTTCGATCTATTGTGACTCTCCAAAGAAACGCGGAAGGCCTTAAGTGAGGCATTACTACATGCCGACTCTTACCTCGCTGAAGTCAAAGCCTCCGCTGATGATCCTGTCTCCTGTCCCCACTGTAATAGTACTATGAAGTGGTGCCCAACATCACCTTTTTACGGGAGGATATGCTACTCAAAAATAATCGTTAGGAACATAGGCTTCACAAATAGAACCCTCGACCCGAGCCTTATTTTCACCTTTCTTTTTAGGCGATTCAAATGTCGCTCCAACGGGTACATCCATCGATATTCGACGGGTCCACCAATACGTGCCTCGTAGGAAAGATGAATCGGCAAATGCTTTATAGAGTCGAAGAATCCAGGAGGGAACACTCTCTCTAGCTTGCACAGTGTTACCGTAATGTCCTTATCTTGCTTTTCTAGACGATCAACGAGCAATTTCTTAGAGCAAAGGTCCCTGAAGAATATGCTAAGCTCCGTCAATGGATCCCAAACTGCCTGCGGTAAGAATTCCCGAAATGCAATCGGAATTAACCGCTCCATGAATACGTGACAATCATGGCTCTTCATACCTGTCAGTTTGTTCTCCTTGAGGTCGACGCATCTTCTCAAGTTCGAAACATACCCATCTAGAAATTTTAGACCTTGAATCGACCTACAAAGCCTCACTTTATCCTCCTTTTCCAGTGAAAAAATTGCCTTAGGCTGCTTCAACTTCCATTCCCGTCCTCTATCAAATGCAACGCAGGACGTCTACATATTTCTTTCAAGTCTAATCTAGCCTTTGGATTGTCTTTCGTCTTTCCCTTTACATCCATTACAGTATTAATTATGTTGTCAAACACATTCTTCTCAATATGCATGACATCTAGGTTATGTCTAATCAGATTGGTGCTCCAATATGGAAGATCCCAGAATATACTCCTCTTCGTCCAGTTATGAGTGCGACCAAATCCGTCACACTTGTAGCCCGTAGCAGGCTGCTCAATAGCTCTTGGTAAATCTTTTACCTCTTTCCATATCGTGTATCCGGGCCACCTTGGCGGGGGATTAGCCTTCTCCACAACGCCAGCACAAAAAGCATTCCTGTTCCTCCGGTACGGATGATCCTTCGGCAGTAATTGTCGATGACAATCGAAAAAGTTCGGTTTGCCTTCGTGTTTCAAACTGAAAGCCTTAGTGCTGTCCATACAATACGGACATGAAGACGACCATGCATGCTCCATCCAGATAACATTCCATAGGCCGAAAAGTCGTTGATGGTCCAAATAAGTGCTGTCCGCATCTGGAAATTTTATTTTCTAGATACATCGTACGTGTTGCAACCTACTTCCCACAGCTGATTCAACTCATCAATAAACGGCTGTAAATACACATCGATGTTCCTTTTCGGATTGTTCAGACCTGGGATAATAACGGTGAGGAACATATACAGAGTCTTCATGCACATCCAAGGCGGTAGATTGTACGGGGTGACGATCACATGCCAACACGAATACTGGGATCCCGAAAGTCCGAATGTGGTAAAACCGTCGGAGCAGAGACCCAATCTGACATTACGCGGATCAGAAGCAAAATTTGGATACTCCCGATCAAAGTGCTTCTATGCTTCTCCACCAGATGGGTGACCCAACACTCCTTCGGTATGTTTCCGCTTATGCCAACTCATGTTTTCTGCAGTTTCCTTCACCATAAACAACCGCTGCAACCGCGGCATCAACGGCAAGTAGTGCATCGAAGAGGTCGGCTTCCTGGCACAGACAGACTTTCCTCTACCACATGCTTTATAGCGATCGATACCATAAAATCTGCAGGCGTCTTCATCCTTGTCGTCTTTAGTA
>JANAVB010044594.1:0-62205 GCA_029216955.1 Iris pallida | reverse complement strand
CAAAGTTCCCACATTAATGGGATGAACCTAGGACTCAGCAGGATCAACCTTAATAAATAAAGTTCATTCGACTAAGTCCTAGACTATCCTAGGACCCCTTGAAATTCCCAAAGTAATGGTGGTAATTGAGAGGGAGTCGTTCATTAAGGAGCGGTTATTCAGTGATCTTTAAAAGAAGACTTCAAAGCCAATGCCTTCAATCCAAGGCACAGCTGCATTCCTGCGCCAACCTCAGGCGCAGACTGGTGATGTTTTCACACCACCTCAACTCCAATGGTGCAACACTCTGCTCCGACTTAGAAGCTCAACTACCTTTCATCAGAGACTTGGGAGATACCATTGCATCCAACACAAGTCCGTATGCCGATCCAAAAGCACAGTAACCTCGTCAACCTAAAGCACAAGCCTACTCGTCGCCCTAAAGCACAGTGACATTGTCGCTCAAAACATAGCCTTCTCGTCGCTCATACATACAGAGGCTCCATAATCTTCAAAGCATAGTCCACTCGTCGCCTGAAATCACAGAGGCTCATTTGTCTCCAGAAGAACGGTCTACTCGTCGCCCCAAAAGCGCAGTAATACTCAGACCTCACTAGAGGCACAGGAAGCATGGTTCCACCCGGTCGTTTGTTTAAACCGACTCTGTCAAAGATAGGATTGGGGTTAATCATGATTGATATCTTATCAAATTGATTTAAATCTTAGACGAGGATCAATCAGAACCCAAATCTAAGATGAAATCCCAAGATTTATTCGGCTGCATCTGAACAAGCAAATTGGCACACGCCATGTATCTCCTCATTCGATTATTTTGATAACCACTAGAGATCTCGATTGAGGGGAATCTCAATGTCTACCACGTGTCAGCGCCAAAGAAGCCCATACCGTGTAATGATGACAGATTCCTTCATATCTGAAAATCCTAATGCACATCGCATATGTGCTCCTTTCCCTATAAATAGAAGTTTTCCTTCAACAAAGGAGAGAGACCACCGAACATCAAATCTCCAGCTCCAAGCTTCCTCTTGATCGGCAACCCTAGAGTTCCATCAAAGGCATCAGAAAGTCAGAGCAAGTTCAACCCGTCGTCAGATCATCAACGGAGTAAAGAAGTCACTGCGGTGCTCGATCTCTACCGTCAAACTTTTCCAGAAACTCTTCCTCTTGTACTTAGAATATCCGGTTTAGGACTTCCTTCTCTGTACACAGGTCTTTTTACGTTCAATAAAAAAAAAGTTCGTTCAACCATTTGTGATGACGAACAAAATGGCGACTCTGGTAGGGACTACCTTCTCCTCCAACGATAAGACGATGACACAATCTAACGACGACTTGCTGGGATCTTCCCAGAAGATGCTGGTTGTACGCTTCAACCAGCAAGCTTTTGAAGATCTTCTTTCTGATGAGAAGTCGAATCCTTCGAAGCGGTTCATAAAATCAAAGATGACTCGACGTGTCTGGAGGCCCAAGGCGGCTGCGACGAGCAGCACGATGGAGGGAACTGCGATCCAGAACCCCCTCAACGCCGAAGCCCCGAAAAATTTCGACTGCTACAGACATATCTCTTCGCTCGATTCCCACCAGGGAAAGTATGGCATGGAAGACGGTGTCTCTATGGCAAGCCTGACAAAGGCACAATGCCGAAGGAAGCGCATGCCGGTTCAACTCCTCACGATGGGAGCATTGCTGGCGAGAAGATCCATCTTCGTCAGAATCGCCTTCCATCAGGCGAGCCTTCATTAGATTCTGAATACTATACCTGTTGGAGGTAGTAGGAAGAAATCCAAGGCAGTACGTGCCTCGTACAACAAACATACCATGCCTATGACCGACCAAAGGCCTGCGTTGACAGTCACACGTGCTACAATGGAAAGTTATATAAGACTGGTCCCAGTGATCCGATGCCTCGACCAGTTGAACTCCTCTGTCGCTTGAGCACTCCTCTGCGTGATGCAAGCCTGGAGGTACATCCCGTAAAGAGAGACTCGCACAAGCAGTGTTCCTGTAAGCATGATAGGAGTCTGCCTCACCAGACCCTCTCTGATTATACCGACGTACAGCTTTCCTGCATGTACAATAGGGGTACCATGACGGAAGACCTGGTGTTGTCCCATGCAGAAGAAGAATCAGCGGTGCAGGGCATACCTAAATCAAGGCATCTTTGTACTCAGATAACCATCAACTGTTGTTGTTAACAGGCAATTGTACTACCACCGAGGAGGCGCTCCGTCTTTCAAAGACTTCAACCTACGTCGACTGCATGTCAGTGACTCAACAGGGGGTCGGCGAGCAAGAGAGAAGATGAACTCTGTGTTGCCACGTAAAACACGGTGCAGGGTTCTAAAACTCTCAAGAAGTCATCAAAAATCCTTCCGTATCGGCCACCAAGCCCAAGAAGTGGCCCGAGAGTAGCAAGGCAAAGGTACCCAATACAGGTGTGTTCTAAGGCACATGTTCCAAATCTCCGTTGGATGCCATGTCAGATGTTGGGGGTAGCCAACCTCCCACTGACAACGCCGCGTTCCAATCTGAGGAGGAACCATACGATAAGGATGCCTCCACAGCACAGCTAGCTACCAGACTGGGTAGCAACCACAATGAGTTGAGGAAGACCACAACCTCCCAGTCTATCCTCAGGACGACGAGGCTCGGACATCTGAGCCAGAGAGCGAAGGATCTACTGTCCCTTCCATCCATCCATACAAGGTCTGTATTTATGGTCGAGGGTGATGAGGCGGACGATAGCGAAGCGCCTGACCAGCTGAAATGTATCGAATCTCTCAAGACGAGCCTAGATACGTTAAATGCTACGATGAAGACTCTGTCTTCTCATGCTGGAGATCAAAGAGAATTTGGTACCTACTGCCTCCATACCTACGCTTGGTCCCGCAGCTAATGATGGATCCAGCAAACTGCCTGTCGTCTATCAGGCGGGACTATCGTCGTCTACTCCATCGACTACAGGCCCGACAATGTTAACCGAGATAGCAGGCCATCAAGGAACTGTATGCTCGCTACGATGCCAAATAGAATCAAGCAGCACTTCGGAAGATGGGGATTCGACAGCCATATCCTGCCGAGTGGGACAACGTAGTTTATCCTCCAAGTACAATCTGCAGACGCTCATGTCCTACGAGGGAAAGGAGTCTCCCCGACGATACTTGAGGTACTTTACCTCAGTGACAGGGCACTTACCGAAGGACGACGCCCTCCTTACTAATATCTTTATAAGAGCTCTACAGGGGGTAGCCTATGAATGGTTCTGTAGCCTTCCGGACGATTGTATTTCATCGTTCGAGGATCTGAAGAATCAATTCGTAGATTGATTCTATGAAGGAATGATGGACATGACAATGTCAACTCTCATGGAGGTCGTCCAGAGAGAGGAGGAGCCTGTCCGCACATATTGAGCACTTCTGTCAGACAGCCTTGAGGCTACCGCCTGGTATGCCCGAGACCATGCTTATGGACTCATGCCGTAAGAATGTTGCCTGCGATAAAATTATGGCACAGTACTCCTTGCACAAAGTGGACGCCTTTCATTACAGAGACGGATGTGGCACAAAGAAAAGCCCAGGATGCGCAGCTCCTAGGATTGAACTTTCTTTCTCTCGAAGACAAGGGGAGACGTTCATCTAGCAACAACCCTAAGGAAGGAAAAACAAGCAGGCCATGACCGTCAACATCTCCAAAGGTTCGGTAACCATGAACCCAAGTCCGCAGAAGCACAGAAGCCAAGGGATACTTACTCCTTCAACGACGAGGATACACTGAAACTCTTCAATATGCTGACGAAGAGTGGCAAGTTGTCTATCCCAACACCAAAGCTCCCCGACGAAGGGGAAAGGTGGATAACCCTAAATACTGCCATTATCATCAGTATGTCCACCATTCGACACGAGATTGCTACGTGTTGAAAGAACAGATTCGTCGCCTCATCAACGCCAAAGTTATCACTTGATTATGAAGAAAAGATTGTCATGGCCAACATGGTTACTCTCCAGTTTGGAAGTTTCCAACCACGGAGGCACAGGACAGGGTCGTCCCCATCCCGAGGGCGACAAAGGAAGTAGTCAATCTTTCACCAGTGCGGGATAACGCTCAAGGGCTCATCCCGTTCTCCATACAACAAGACGAGGTCATGTGGGTCTACCCTGACCTGACTCCTGACATGATGGCACCTACAACCCCTTCTGTTAAAGGAAAAAAGGTCAGGACATGCCGCATGGTCTCGGCTTCGACCGATGACTCCTTCGTGACCACTCGCTCGGCACAGCGGCAACAGGAGAACTAGGCTCCAGAGGAGGCAGCGCCTCCACCAAACCCTATTCCTGATGTATCAGAGGCAGGCCCGTCTCAGACTCCTGTCGCAGATAGACAGAAGCAAAAGTAGGTTTGCTTTGACAAGCCTCTCATAAAACTCGGTAGTAGGGCCTATCAAACCCTACAACTTCGACATACTTGTGCAGCTAGCCAACACCCAGGCTAGATTGTCACTTTTTGAGATCCTCCATCTCTCCAAAGAGACCCGAGATGCGCTCAGTGAAGCCTTGCAGAATGTCGAGTCCTTCCTCATTCAGGTGCGACCACCAAAGAAAGACCATGTGGCCTGTCCACATTATAAAAGTATGGTTGAAGTGATCCTCAGTATCACCTTCACCCAACAAGACATGCTGCTAAAGAACAACTGGCATAATAGGCCATTGTACTATACAGGGTGTGTCGGTTCCATTAAAGTCGATCGCATCCACATCGACCCGGGCTCCTCTCTCAGCATCATCCCAAGGAGTCTGCTCCAAACTCTAGGGATTCTGATGCATCGGCTGACTGCATCAAACACAACAATCAGAGCTTCAATACGGGAAAGAGCGAGCCTCTGGGCAAAGTTTAATTGAAGTACCAAATTGGCGATCTCTACACCGAAGTGACTTGCTATGTCATCGATGCTGACAAAATTACAACATGTTGTTGGGACGACCATGGATCCATGAGTACATGATCGTTCCTTCTACCCTCCATCAGTACATGAAGTACGTGGCCAGCAACGGGACTATCAAGACCGAGTTCGCTGACATCGACCCGTTCCGGGGACTTGAAGCCTACTGTATGGATGCTAATCTATACAAGTTAGTCCCTTAGGACGATGAGGGCAATGATGCTGATGACGAGGCAGAGACGGCCTCAGAAAGCACAGCGGTTGCCGAAGAACCTCTAAAGGTTCGACTGAAGGGAAGACCCCCCAAGGTGTCTGCGCCTCTCGTCGTCAAGCTCCGAGGAAGAGCACCACCTTTGCCCTCAGTAATTTCAGATGATGTCCAGGAGCCTATGCGAATAAGGCTACCTCGGAGGTCCCCAAGGCCGACCATGAAGGCGCAGGAGCCTCCGACCGTGACCCCTTTGGTGATCAAACTAAAAGGGAAGCGTCCTCCTCCTCCTCCCTCGACAGCCCTAGTCCTCACCGATGAGAAGCTAGCAGACTACATCTGTGCCAACACGGAAGCACACTCTTTTGATGATGTAATCCCCCAGAATAAAATCTCTTATTTTATTAATAGAAAGTGGTCTTCGAATTACTCTTGTGCATATTGGAACACTAGATATTTCCTAGACAATTCTCTATGTAAACGGTAAATGCAAGTGCAATCGCCAACCATACGAGCTAAGTTGTCCCCTTCTGGGGCGCCTACTTCTTCGTTCCAACGAGGAAAGAAGAGAAACCCATCATCTTTGGTCAAGTGGAGCATCCTCGACGACTAGCTCTTGAAGATCCAGAATTCGACAGCGGCAAGATGTAGCTCTATCGTAACGCTACTTAGGCCAAACACCTCATACAGAAGATGGGTTATGACCTGAACAGCAACAAAGGGCTCAACTATGGTAAAGGCCGACACCTTTCCTTACGGATTCGAGTTCCAAAGAAAAAGGCCCAAAACTATTACCAACGCACCCGTCGGGGGTTGAGTTATATTACGCCCACTTCCACTTCAGAACGTTCGGAGACAGAAGTCATGATGCACTCACACTCTTCTGACTCCTCAACCTAGGACTCTGATACCAATACTGGCCAGGTCTTCAAAAGGATGCTGTCAACTAACATGGTCTCTGCAAGCCCTCCAGTCGAAGACGAAGACCAGGCGGTCGAGTACTTCAAAGATGAACCTTGGGCTCAACACCTGGGGTCTCAATGGAAATAGCATTTCGAGCAGCGTGAACCTCCCACAGAAGATGAACTCATCCAGGTTGAACTGGGAAACGAGGCCTCCTTAAGCCTATCTTCATCAGCAAGAGTCTGACAGTAGAAGACAAGCAATCTCTGATACAGCTTATCCGAGAATATATTAACGTCTTCACCTGGAGCTACGAGGATATGTCGGGTCTAGACCCACAGGTTTCCATGCATCATCTCAACATCTTGCCCGACGTCAAGCCTGTTAAGCATCAACAGCGTCGGTTTTCCCTGAACATCATAGATGCTATCGAGGAAGAATTTGACAAACTCATCGAGAGCGGCTTCATCCGTGAAGAGCAACATCCAGATTGGGTGGAAAACGTCGTCCCGGTCACCAAGAAGAATGGAAAGATACGAATTTGCATAGACTTCAGGGATCTCAATTCAGCTTATCCTAAGGACGAATTTCCCCTCCCGATCAGTGATGTGATGATTGACAACACTTATGGCTTCGAGCGTATGTCCATCATGGATGGTTTCTCCGGCTACAGCCAGATGAAGATGCTCCTCGAAGACGAGAAGCATACAGCATTCCGGACTCCAAAAGGGGTGTACTGTTACACGGTAATGCCCTTTGGATTGAAGAATATGTAAGCAACATACCAGAGGGATATGAGCACGATATTTTGTAAACATCTCCGAAAGACAGTAGAGAGTTATGTCGATGACGTTGCCGTTAAGAGCAAGGACAAGTCCAACCACTTGGATGACCTACGGACGGTGTTCGATCTAATGCGAATGCATCAACTGAAGATGAATCCGACCAAGTCCTTCTTAGGCGTTTCTAGTGGCAAGTTCTTGGGTTTCATCATCACAGCAAAGGGGATTCACCTCGATTCAGAGAAGACTAAGGCAATTCTGGACATGGCTCCTCCAAGAAATCTCTGAGAGCTTCGAGGATTGCAAGGGCGCTTGGCGTATATTAGAAGATTCATAGCAAATATTTTTGATAAATGTCAACCCTTCACCAAGTTAATGAAGAAAGGGGTCTCCTTTGTATGGACTAAAGAATGCCAACGCACGTTCGACGACATCAAAAAGTACCTTACCAGTCCTCCCTTACTAGTAGCACCAGTCGTGGGAAAGCCCTTTCTGCTATACGTCCGAGCTATGGACCATTCTCTTGGTGCCTTACTAGCCCAAAAGAATAGTGAAGGCCACGAACAGGAGATATACTATCTCAGCTGAACCGTGATTGGAGCCGAACATTGGTATAATCCTGTTGAGAAAGAGTGCCTCGCCCTTCTCTTTGCCATCCAGAAGATGCGACACTATGTGACTGGACAGACAATCCATGTAATGTCCAGGATCAATCCCTACAGAGTCCTCATAACCAAGCCAGGGGAATTAAACTCACGTTTAGCCTCGTAGGTAATCCTTCTGACTCCTTATGATATGGTGTTCATCCCACAGAAGGCAGTCAAAGGCCAAGCGCTAGCAGATTTTTTAGCAGCACATCTTGTGCCAAGGACATCAAGACTCTACGAAGAGATCCCTAACGAAGTTTTGGAGTCAAATACAGTCTCAAATTTGGCACATGTTCTTCGACGGAGCCTCGAGAATGGGACCAAAGGGTGATATCGTCGCAGGGGTCGGGATCGTCCTAATCACTCCCGGTGGTCTGGTTATCAATCGAGCATATTCCCTCATGGAGTCATACACCAACAATGCTGCGGAGTATAACGCTCTCATCATTAGGCTCCAACTCGCTAAACAGTTGAGGGTTGACTATATCGAGGCCTATGGAGACTCAAAATTAATCATCAGCCAGGTTCGAGGGCAATACGAGGTTTGACATGAAGACCTGATCCCCTACCACCAGGCGGCGATCGACATCATCTCTACCTTCACAGGGTTCTTTATAGAATATGTGTCGTACCTATAAAACTTGGAGGCCGACGCACTAGCTGGTCTCGCTACTTCGCTGGCTGTCCCCATTGGGTCCCAATATACCATTACGGTAATGGGACGGGAGCTAGTCTGTCCAAAGAATGCTCTACGCATATGTCAAAGCTACTCGCTACAAGCAGATACTGACACTCGAGATTGGCGATTCCTATTCATAGACTACGCAGTCTATGGGATCCTGCCTGAAGACCCAAAGGAAGCAACTTCCATCAGAAGACACTTAGTCTGATTCTTCAATGATACAGCCACCAAAATATATATTATCGTTCATACGATGGACTCCTCCTATGGTGTTTGTCTCAGACAGCACAAGAGGCACTCCGAGAGGCGCATGATGGGACCTGCCGAGCCCATCAGCCTGGTCCCAAGCTATAAGACCGACTGTGCCGCATGGGCTATTATTGGCCCACCATGATGGCAGATGTCATAGAATATACAAAGAGGTGTCGGGCGTGTCAGTTTCATGCTGACTTCATCCACCAACCTTCAAAATATCTACACCCACGGTAGCCTCTTGGCCATTCGAGGCATGGGGAATGGACATCGTTGGGCCAATCAATCCATCCTCCTCCAAAGAACATCGGTTCATCCTCGCTATCACGGATTATTTCTCCAAATGGGCAGAAGCAGTACTGTTGATAGAAGTACAAACCTCCAACGTGATCAGCTTTATCAAGCACTACGTCATTTACCGCTTCGGAGTTCCTAGGAGGATTGTCTACGACAATGGCCCCCAGTTCGTAAGCCATGCATTCTATCGATTTTACGACAAGAACCAAATTCAGAATATGGCATCGACGGCTTACAACCCTGCAGCTAATGGATTAGCCGAGGCATTCAACAAAACCATCGTCAAGCTGCTCAAGAAAGTCGTCTCTTCTAACAAACGCGACTGGAATGAGAAGTTAGACGAATGTCTATGGGCTTACCGTACAACCATTCGCATACCCATGGGCAGCACACTATTCTTCCTTGTCTATGGAAGCGAGGCAGTCCTTCCCCTGGAGATCCAAATCCCATCCTTACGGGTAGCCATTACTAACCAGCTGACTGACGAAGACAACCAGCACCGACGGCTACAAGAGTTAGAGGCGCTAGACGAAAAATGCATGCTAGTGAAGCAAATAATTGAGCTTTATCAGGCTTGTATTTCCGGTACCTTTAACAAAAAGGTACAGGAAAGAACATTCCAAGTGGGCGACCTCGTCATGGCAGTCCGAAGACCGATGGTGATGACTCACAAAACGGCAGGGAAGTTCGAGCCCAAATGGGAGGGACCGTTCGTTATAAAGACGGTCTACTCTAATGGTGCATACCCGCTGGCGAAATCTAATAGCAACTTGCTAATGATGCCCATCAACGGCAAGTTCCTGAAGAAGTATTATGCCTGAAGACGGAACTGGCATAGGCTCCCATATCCCCTAAGGGTGCCTATGTGTTCTGGTAAGGGGATTCCTCTCTTCTATATTTTTTCTCAAGTAGATGAAGCACTTCACGTCCATATTACCTATGGATTGCTCCTCTACACCCAAAATTGCGGCTACCATGTCCATATTACCTCTGAGTAGTCACCCTCTCCTTGATTGATCCTATGATTATCATGGCTATCTAGAAAATAGTTCATGTTCATACTACCTCTGAATTGTTGTTCTACATCCTAACAAAGATTATGCCTGCCACGTTCATATTACCTCTGGTTAGGCATGTCTTCCATATGACCCCTTGTCATGGTCATCAAGGGCTAGGAAACCTTTCACCTGAGCTCGTTAAAGACAAAAAAAATAAAGGGATAGAAAAGTCCTTATACAGAAGCATGTGGCTACAAAGACCTATTACAGACTCTTCGTAGTTACATACGCAGAGGCATTTAATGTTGAAGCTTAAGCACGACATCAGCCTGGCAACAGAGGTGATGGACATTTTGCCTACAAAGAGATACGTGTTCATGCTTCTGTTCAAAGTATCTCGAGCTTGACTCAAGTTCGGGATACTTTGAAGGGGGTCTTGTAGAAGCATAAAAAATCTCAGCTGACAATGTTCCTCCACCACAGCACAAATAATACAAATGTGCAGACAGAGTGTTAAAAAGACAAATAGAAGATATGGAAGAAAGTTCCTTTATTATCATGTCTGCAAAGGTCTAGTACAGATTCATCAAGGCTACATATACAACCCTATTCTTCTACAAAGAATCAATTACAAATTCAGCAAAGCCTAGAGGAGTCAACAAGGGGTTTAGTCTTCGTCAAAGCGTAGTCCTCCTTCTTCTTGGTATGCATATTGGAAGATTGATCTCCATTGAAGCGTATTCTGACTTTCTTGTGGGTGTAACCCTCTAAAAGCGCATCAGCTACGCGGCTGAAGCGAGCAACTTTCTGAAGCAGCTATTGGCCCGAATTTTCAGAAGGCGTAGCATGTCGCAAAGCCCAGAATGGGCAAGGCAGAGCACAACTTGTGGATCTCCGGGTTGGCCATCCACCCACAAGCTAGGTCGTCAGGACCTCCAAGACCTCCAAGGCGTCGCCCAGGTTCGAACTCCTCATGAGAAGCGTTCCAGCACGTTTCGAGGCTCATCAACAGTTCTTCTACGAAGACATAGCCCCTTTGAACGAAGGAATCCTCAACCAAAATTCGACTTAGGCAAGGCCAACCGCTGTTCGAAGCTAAGTCTAGATGCAGTATGGTGTTGAAGGACAAGAACAAGAAGAAGACGTGACTCTTCAGAAGAAACTCCCCCTTTATATAGGGCGAGAGTGGTCCAAAATGCAGGCCACATGGTCGACGGTCAAAGTTTCCATATTAATGGATGAACCTAGGACTCAGTACGATGAACCTCATTAAAAAAAGTTTATTCGACTAAGTCCTAGACTATCCTAGGACCCCTTAAAATTTCCTAAGTAAAGGTGACAATTAAGAGGGAGTCGTTCATTAAGGAGCGGTCATTCAGTGCTCTTTAAAAGAAGAATTTAAAGCCAATGCCTTCAATCCAGAGGTGCAGCTACATTCCTGCGCCAACCTCAGGCGCAGACTGGTGATATTTTTATACCACCTCAACTCCAACGGTGCAGCACTCTGTTCTAACCCAGAAGCTCAACTACCTTTTGCCAGAGACTTGGGAGATGCCATTGCATCCACCACAAGTTCGCATGCCGCTCCAAAAGCACAGTAACCTCATCAACCTGAAGCATAAGCCTACTCGTCGTCCTAAAGCACAGTGACTTTGTCGTTCGAAACACAATCTTCTCGTCGCTCATATGCACAGAGGCTCCGTCGCCTTCAAAGAAAAGTCCACTCGTCGGCTGAAAGCACAGAGGCTTCGTTGTCTCCAGAAGAACGGTCTACTCGTCGCCCCAGAAGCGCAGCAGTACTTAGACCTCGCCATAGGCACAGGACGCATGGTTCCACCCAGTCGATTTGCTTAAACCGACTCTCTCAAAGATAGAATTGGGGTTAATCATGATTGATATCTTATCAAATTAATTTAAATCTTAGACGAGGATCAATCAGAATCCAAATCTGAGATACAATCCCAAGATTTACTCGGCTGTATCCGAACAAGCAAATCGGCACACGCCACGTGTCTCCTCCTTCGGTTATTTTGGTAACCACCAGAGATCTCGATTGAGAAAAATCTCAATGTCCACCACGTGTCAGCGTCGCAGAAGCCCGCACCGTGCAATGACGACAGATTCCTTCTGTGAGACCCGTCTCACTGTATCGGTATTTTATACGGATACATGTTTATTTGAGCCATATTTCGTATTTATCGATTTATGTGATATTTTAAAATTTCCTAAGTATAAGATTTCATGACTTGGTTTAACTTGGATTTGGTTTTATTTGGATTTGGTTTTATTTGGTTCGGTTCCACTTTGACTTGGTTTGGTTTAGTTGGTTTCTCATGAGCTGAGGTGTATGGTTTAGATTTAGTGGAGAGGAATGAATGGTGGGGATTGCTTGGGCTTGTTATATAAGCCACCTACCACTCTCTCTCCTCCATTATTTTCATTCTATCATCTTCTTCCTCCAGCCCAAGGCAAGTACACCTTGTCGAACCTTGAACAAATTTATTTCTATTTGTTCCATCTTCTTCCTTGCATGATTCTAAGCATCTTTAGAACTTGAAATTTTCGGTTTTACCGAGTGGATTGTTGTAGATCTAGCTTTGTGGTATTTCAGTTTTTCTGGGTTTTGATCTGTCAAACTTGCATATTTTGCTAGTTGATGGTTTCATGTTGTAGAGAATTTCATTCTACCCCGAATTGACCTATGGAAGTCCAAATTTGGGCTCCGAGTTGAAGTTTGGTGGTGTGGAGAAGCCATGGTATTTTCCATGGACATCTCTCTGTGGAAAGCCATTATCTGTATTTTTGAGCTGCATGTTTGCTTGCATTATAGAGCCACATGCATGATGTTATTTTTGCATAGGCCGCATGCAAATCATTTGGCCGCATGGCCATTTACTTAATTTTTAGTCTGTCTTAGCATGCTTATATTTAATTACTTCTGGCCTATAGCTTTTAAGCTTTAGCCGCATAGGCTTTTTCTTGCATTTGCTGCATGCAAGATTTGGCTTGTTTGGCCGCATGTAGCATGCTCTTCCTAGCCGCATAGCTATTATAGGTTGGCCTTGTATTATAAATGCTAGGTTGGTTGTGCACTTGAAATTGAGTTGGCCGCATGGAATGCCTGAATGCATTTAATACGTTAAAGCATTAGTTGTTGCATGTATTGCTTTAATGCAATGGTTAGTATTTTGCATGACTTGTACAAAGCACTTGGCCGCATATGGTTACATTTGATAGTGAGCCGCATAGGCTTCTAAAGATTTGACACTTATGCATTTAAGTCCTTTTCTTAGGACTAAATGTCTTATAAGGCTTATACTTGTATTTTAATGCTTCTTAATGCATTTCCATGCATTATTAAAAGAGCTAGCCGCATAACACTCCAGGAAAGCATGTGAATGCATTCCTTAAAAGCACTTTTTGCATTATAATCCCTAATAAATACACTTTTGCATTATAGTCCATATTCAATGTATATATATATTCTAATCTATTTAATGCATTATAATCTATATTTTAATGCATATCTTCAATGCATTGTATTTAAAGCATGCATGCTTGTTTATAGCTCAGCCGCATATGCCTGTTTACCTGGCCATTTTGCCAGCCGCATGCAAGCAATTAATTGCCAAGCCGCATAAGGCATTAAGGAATCCCTTAATCCTTTTTCTTTAATGCAATTGTTTTTTTTCCTTAATGTACTGGTTGCTACATTCTCTAACACCAGCCGCATATGGCCTTGAATATTTGCTGACCGCATATGTGCCATTGCTTGGCCGCATACGCACTATTGAATGGCAATTTCATATGGCAATTTGCCTGAGCCGCATGGCCCCTTCCACTTGCATGGCTTATTATATACATGTAATCATTGCTTCACGTGGATCATTAATGGAATGGTTCATGTGAATTTTCCTTCCTTGCTGCATTGATTTGGATCCCACTTGGCTAGAATACATATATAATTTTAGGCCACGTAGCCCCAGTACTTGAATGGCCACGTGCCCCTTTTTTTTGCTTAAGTGGAAGCTTGCATTTATTGCGGGTCCCACTCTCTTTGTCTTTTCTGATTGCATGAATATTTCTTGCTGGCCGCATGGCCCCCCTTCAGTTATTTTCTGGCCGCATAAGCTTTGGCTGGCCGCATGGGTGGCCTCCCACTCTCTGGGCCGCATATATATTTTTCCCACTTTTGGACCGCATGGGTCCCACTTTGATTGTTTAAATATTTTATTTGCTTGAATTGTGGTCAGAATTTCTTCCCACTTCCAACAAGAAAATTGTAGAGTTTCTCCTTGGCTTCAAGAATATATATTATAAATATTATTATTTAATTGTGCAAGTTTCTTCCTTCCTTGATAAATGATATGACACGACAGTGACCCGTAGTGGTGCACTCTTGACAATGAACTTGACATGATATCTTGACATGATAACTTGAAATAATAAATAAGAATGACTTGATAGTGGCCCGTCGTGGCGCACTCTTGATAAGCAATAATGATAATGATAGTGGCCCGTCGTGGCGCACTCCTGACAAAAATTAATTAGTATCCTGACACCGTGGGTGTTGTATTGAATGTGCTTGTATAAGCTACCGTCTAGTCTTGCATCATGTCTAGGACATGAATTCCTGATTTCCCACGGTCAGGAATTCATACTGAATCTGGCTAGTTTAATGACTAGATTGATCAAGTAGTTCATGGAGAGATTTTCCCAGTTACCTGTTGCCCCTTTGATCCCGGCCTTATATATATAATATATATATATATATATATATATTATATATACATGGGATTTGTTGCTATCCGTCGAGATGAGCGCACTTCCAGCCCGCCGTCGAGTATGGTACCTTAGGACACATGTATCTTACTACAGTGTGTCTGCTATATCATGCTATCTTTTTCTTTTCTTTGCTGGGGTCACTCAGGTAGTAACAAACGGGTAATTGGACTTGGAAGAATCTTGCATCTTGCTAGTAACTAGGCTTGTGATAACCCTAGTTAGTTAATGTAGAAAGCCGTAGGCAATGATTGGCCGTGATTGTTGGATGGAGTTCAGTCTGTCTAGTCTTGTCTTGATCTTGTACATGATTGTTACATGTCCTGATTTCTTATTTTATCTTGCCGATAAATGGTGGGAGAAACCAAGTTCCGTTCAGACGAAGGGTTACAACCCCGGTCCTTGTTTGGTTTACGGGTTGTAACCTGGTTATCTGAATAGTCCCATGGTCATCCCATCGTATATCACCTTCCCAGTTCTATTTATTTAACATGTTCTCTAGTTTACTTTATGCTCAATGATGCTTTACTTACAGTCTCTCTATGGTCGAGATGAGTGCATTGGTACTGCACGAATCTCGATCCCCCTTTATTATTTGCTTGTTAATTGCTAATGATTGCTGGTTTTAAGTTCATAGTTCAGCCTCCTTTGTGGTACTTGCTATTTGGGGTCTGACCCCACTGGTTTTGCATGGCCAGGTTCTGATAGAAGAGCCCGAAGGATCTACCGCATCATCTACTCGACGGTGACCAGCCAGAGCACCAGAGTGCCTCAGTGGGTTCTTCTTCATTCTCCCACTGATATGTAAATTCTCCTCTTGTAACGCTTAGCCCCGAGCACGTGTTTAGCTCGTGTTTTGGTATTTTCTTGATATTGTAGCCTACGGCATAAACATGATATGTGTATTCTAGACTATAGCTAGTCCTTATCATGTACAACTAATACTCTAGCTAGTCATCATTTCTGTGGTACTGGCTTCATGATCATTCATGTATATATGGTTCGGGACGCCTTACTATTATATGTATGATCGTACTCTTGCTCTTGTATAATTGCCTGTGATTGAGATACCTAGGGTTGTTATACCTTAGGATTGACAAATGGCTTGTAGAGTAACCCCCATATCTTGACAGCTTATACGTGATTTCAGAGTATTAACGTACTTTGGGATTGTGTAGCTGGCTGTGTCTGCCTCCGTCCAGTATTCTGGTTCTGGGGCGTGACACCCTCATATCTCAAAACCCTAATGCACATCGCATATGTGTTCCCTTCCCCTATAAATAGAAGGAGTTTTCCTTCAACAAAGAAGAGAGACCACCGAACATCAAATCTCCAGCTCCAGACATCCTCTTGATCGGCAACCCTAGAGTTCCATCAAAGGCATCAGAAAGTCCGAGCAAGTTCAACCCGTCATCAGATTGTCAATGGAGTAAAGGAGCCGCTGTAGTGCTCGATCTCGACCATCACACTTTTCCAGAAACTCTTTGCCTTGTACTTAGAATATCCTGTTTAGGACTTCCTTCTCTGTACACAGGTCTTTTTACGTTCAACAAACAAAAAGTTCGTTCAACCTTTTGTGATGTCGAACACCACCTTAAAACTTTTATCTAAAATTTAATTAGTTTACTCACTTCTATCACATGGTTTTCTCAACATCGCTTCTAACAAGATGGTGTTACACACTAAGAATGCAGTCTTGTAGGTCCTAACCCTCCTTGATCCCTTTCAATTATTCTACCTATTCATAGTACTGCTCATATGATTCTTTCCTCTTTGTACCCCTTGGTGTATCTTATTCCAACATAACTGTTCTAACTAACAGTCATCTGGAATTCCGAACTAACATTTATTAATGAAGGGTTTAACATATTTACGGCTTACTAGTCTACTTAAGCTAATATTTCTAATTCTACTCTCAAGTCCTTAGTTAGGTCTATCCACAGAAGATATGAACATCACAATCAATCCCTAATCAATCCTTAAAATTTATACCATACTCCCATAAATTATATATCGATCTTCTTAAAGTGAGATTAATATTCTACCCTTACTTGCTATAGGAAGCTATACAATACATACAAGTATGCCTAACCTGCTACGTCTATCTGCTAGGTAAAGGTGGAAGTTAATGTTATACGGTGCTTATATATATAATACCTTGGCAAACAACTTACCTATTGATCAATCTTCTAGACCTGGTTTACATCCTACCCAACTTATAAAATTTTGTCCTTCAAATTAACTAAATCTTCTGTAAAAGAATAAGAGACTAAATACAAAGAATAGTTAAGTATGCCAAGCCGTACTACAGTTTCTGAAAAAAGATGGGAAGGTGATTACGAATAGAATCCTAATTTGATATCACATTCTAAGATAGAGAGTGCACTTAGTTCAAGGCTCGACCCAACTTATAAAAATTAGTTAGCCGTAAAAATTGTAACTACAAGATTTTTGGGAAGGTCAAATTCTAAGGAGAGGTATAAGAATATGAGGCACTTTTGATTGTAGGCACTGACTCTAAAAAAAGCCTAGGTATCACCACGGTACTATTGGTCAATAACTTTATACAAGAAAATTATTACCAAAATAACATCGCTCATATATAGATCATGCTTCAACAGGATAGTGGGAAATGTCTTGAGTTGATATAAAGGGATTTCGTTCTTCACATAACATGGGTGACGAAGAGATAGGATTGAATAATCTATGGAAAGAAAATTTGTAGACTATGAGGTAGGAATTTATAATAGGTGCTGGAACCCTTTTTATAGGATTAGATTCGAAATAAGACATGATTAGATTGGCGTATGAATCATTTAAGTCATAATGATTAGTGTGTGTGTGGAGGTTGGTATCTGGTGTTGGATGTTGTGTAGGAGGTATACGGGGACTTGTTTGGGTGGAATGCCAATGTCATTAGTGTTGTGTATCTTGTATAGATCATGGATATTTAATTTGTTTAAGGGAATGGGTTGATATGGCATGGTTAACTCAAATAAAATGAGGGTGGGCATCTAGGGTTTGTTCTAAGTAGAAATTAGTCATAAATGTTATGTAATTAAAATGGAGCATGAAGGTGTATTTGTGCGGGACATGTTTGTTATACGTTTAGAGTGGCTCGTTTAGATCATGAGTATGAAATTTGCTGGAAGAAAAATGCTAGTTTTGTGCTCCAAATACCAAAGTCACGGTAGAGGGTATCAATTGATACGAATAGAAGATGGACGTTATAAACTACTGATTTATTACGCTAATCGAAACCATTTTATTCTAATCACTTACTAATCAAAGGAACCCTAAAATTTATAGAAGGACTTGCAATCTATCTCTCTTGGAATATTTCATTCCCAAAATTTAACTAAAGCATGATTAGAAAAATGATAAGAGAATTAATCTCGGTATAAATCAAATATGAGTAGGCATAGGAAGAGCTAAGTCAAGGCGACTAGGGCAAGGGAGTTAGAGTAGAGAAAGAGCTGGTACATACGGTGATATGGTTATTAACCAAATAGAGGTGTAACAACCAAAGGCTTTAGTTTTATTACGGCATGAGTTACGAAATGGATAAATATTATACTCAACTGCATAAATTATGGTCATTTGCAAAATCATGAGATTGTGATTGCATATTAGGACAAGCATTCGCAACGAAAGGAATAGTGGTACAGTCGTGATGAATTATACTTCAGGTTACTAGAACAATCTTGGGCTTCGGATGATCAGTCAGTCTGAAGATGACGACCTCCAATTCATACGGGAGGATAGGCTATCTATCAAGGCTTCCTAGAATAACCTTCGATTCCTAAGAATGTGACTAGCAAATCGTTAAAGTCATGATCTAACTTATGCCACCTTAAAACTATTATCTGAAATTCAACTAGTTTACTCACTTCTATCACCTGGTTTTCTCAAAAGTCGCTTCTAACAACATGTTGTTACACATTAAGAACGCAGTCTGCTAGGTCCTAACCCTCCTTAATATCCTTTTTTAATATTCTACCTATTCATAGTGCTGCTCTTATGATTCTTCCCTCTTTGCACCCCTCCGTGTATCTTATTCCAACATAATTGTTCTAATTATCATTCCTCTGGGATTCCTAACTAACCTGTATTGATGAAGGGTTTAACATATTTACGACTTACTATACTTAAGCTAAGATTTCTAATTCTACTCTCATGTTCTTAGTTAGATCTATCTACAGAAGATAGGAACATCACAATCAATCCTTAAAATCTATACAATTATACTCCCATAAATTATATATCGATCTCCTTAACAGTGCGATTAACATTCTACCCTTACTAGCTATGGGAAGCTATACAATACTTACAAGTACGCCTAACCCTTCGACGCCTTTCTGCTAGGTAAAGGTGGAAGTTAATGTTATACGGTGCTTATATATAATACCTTGGAAACAACTTACCTATTGATCAATATTCTAGACCTAGTTGTTAATAGGTTATTTCAAGGCTATTCCCACTATATATAAATATGTGTCTAGTCTAACACATTCTTATCCACTCCACCAAATATCCCTATATCGACACTATGGTACAACCTGTCATCCCGTATCATTTTGATATATTTCTTAGAAATCTTCCTAGTAAAGATCCTTTAGGCCACTTGTCCAAGGTACCTTCATTTCCTAAAATATGTACTATCATGATTTTCATTTCTTTCAAGTAAAAATTCCTCAACCCCAATGCAACCATAAAATTTCTATGAGGATTTATCTATCTTAAGTACAGTACTTAACGACTCGTCCTAAGACTTTTGAGTCCCTTCAACTATAGTCTTCCGTGTGGATGATCACATTCTAATTAGAGAACCGTATCTAACTCTAAAACTTTACTATATATTCTCCAAAATCACTTCAACCATTATGATTGAGGAACATATCATACCTTCTTTACTAAACCAAATTGAACTTTGTTATTCCTCTAACCCGTCTCAATCTAACATAGGTAAATAGTGGAATAGTTAAAGTCCATTGATCTTATCGTCTCTTGTTAGGGTTAAGTCGCCTATAAGAATTCTATTCTTCCAATCCGATCTACTCGGTCTATCTAATAGAGGCGTCTATCCAAACCCTTATTACTTAAATAACTAATCCTTTTTAAATACACCCCATCAACTACCTTTTATCCTACGATAGAATATATATCAAATGGTTCACCAAGCATGAGTGTTCGTCTTTCTGAAATAGGGAAAGACGAGAGTCTAAAATAAGTAGGTCAAGAAAGACGATCGATTTCAATTACGAGTTCCAAAGGTGATAGATAAACTCAAAAGAATTTTCAAAAGCAATTATGGATTGAGGTAATAATACACTATCCTATTGCAAGCTTGCTCGGTACAATAACGTACCCAAGATGATATGCTCTCGACCTGCGTGGACCACCACAAAAATATGTCACGCCCCAGTCCCAATATAAGTAGAACTAGTAATACGTAAGCATGCTAGCTACGTACAAGCTGACTCCAGCCTAGCTAGAATACATATAAGTTGTCTAAGTAACCTATATATCTATCTCTACACAAGAATATAACAACTATTTATCTCATCCACGAAACAGATATCAAGATGAACTATATGTGCTAAAGTCGGCCGCCAGTAACACACAAGCACGAATAGACCCTGAAGAAAAATATGAGTCTATAAAACTAGGTTATAACAGTAATAAATCATAGGAATATATATAGTACAAAAGAATAATGAAAGGTACGAAAGAGATAATAAATGATATTATCATCAATACCTGAATCCTGCATAACACACCACAACAACTCTATACCTGAAGTCTAATCGACACTTGGAGAGATCACCAGGTCCTCAATGGGATGCAACAAGATACATACAACATGCCATATAAGCTGAATATAAATAACAACTAACAGAATAAGGGATCTCGTAACCATTCTATGTGAATATGCATTTTTAAGAACAAACCTTCAATACATGGTCACTATGGCTATAAATAGGATTGGCATAGTCCCCTCTTTGGGCACCAGGAGCCTACGTGTATAACGCTCCTCGAATGTCAAAGGCCATCAGTATCAGTAGGATCATCTCACCCGCATCTCCGGTAGAGCTTACGGGTTACATAAGGGAATGTGCAATCGTGGCCCATACGCTAAGAACTGCTAAGTCATCTAACATGCACCTCTATTAGCAGTTACAATCTATCACACGGCCTGTACGTACTGGGGATCAATCAATACCTAATTCTAAATTCTATATGGGACTCACAACTCGTGGCACACATGTGTCAAGGCTAAAGAAGACATGATAATGCTTCACAAACATAAAGTGGTCTGCTAAAACTAGGTCAATATGCATAAATTAAAGAACAACAACGAAAATGACTAACACAATCGTTCTCACCCAAGTATGACTTGAAAGCAAATTTAATATAAAATAATTAATAAATAAATAACATTAATGCAACATGCTGAACTAAAAATAAATAAACATTAAACATGGGTATCTTACCTGGAGGCTGTGCGATGATTTGACGACATCTAGCAGCGAACTCGTCAAGATAAAGTAAGCTGCAAAGGTGAAACTTCCGCAAACGTATCCGGATGCTGAAACAAATATCACAAACGTTTTTGGAATAAGAAAAATGACTAAGATAGACTATACATAAGTCCAATTCTGGACACAAGGGCAAAACGATAATTTTGGATCAAAACGATATCCGTCGTTGAATCCATTTTGCATAGAAAAGTATGTCAAACCTAAGGATATCTAAAGTCAGCAAACTACATGTTACAGGTCCAGTTTTTCGACATGAACTCAATGATGTCCAACCGTTTATACGTCGGATCAAAACTATATACATTTTTATATATATATATATATTTTTACATTTTTTATATATATATATATATAAAAATATATATATATATATATTATATATATATATTTATTTATTTATTTATTATTTATTTATTTATTTTATTTATTTATTTATTTATTTTTTATTTTTATTTTTTTATTTTTATTTTTTATATCTAAAAATTTCAAAAAAGAAAAATATTTAAACAATCACTATAATATCTAAATAAATATTAATAGCATAATAAATTTATATTTATATATAAAACATTTATGAAAATAATTTTTAAACAATATAGACTAAAATACTAAGATATATAATTTTTTAATTATACCAAAATAATTCTAATAAAATCTAAAATATTTGTAACCTATAGTATATATTTATTTGTATAAAATACCCAGAGTTAATATTTCATAATCAAGAAAATCATTTCCTATAAATCATAATAATCAATATTATGACCAAATATGATTAAAAAATTAGAAATAATTAAAATAATTAAATTAGTACTTCCTAAATTTTAGGGGGTTTACAGTTTCCTTGTTTGATGTTGTTTTGACATCCATTAATATCACTTGGTACATGACTGCTTAGCTTATCAAAAGTAATATAATAGATTCTTCGACAATTAATGAACATTTATTAAAAATCCAAAAATCTTTACTTTTAGCATCATAACCAAGAATAGTTCCTTCATCAGCTTTGTATCAAATATACCCAAGTTATACTTGGTGTTTAAAGTAAAGCATCAACCACAGAAAACTTCGAAATAGCTGATAGTAGGAACTCTACCAAACTAAAGTTCATTCAATCACCACAAACAACACACAAAGGAGAGACAAGGCATAAGAAGATATATAGCTCCTGAGTCGTTACGTGTTGGTATTATCCTTATATTTGCACATTACATCTCCTTGTAAGCGATGACGCCAAGCAACGCAAACTAGCTAGATAGTCCAGTCTTTGAGTATCCCCTCCCTCTAGTCAAAGTGGATATGGGTTGCTCCTAGTGAGATAAATCAGTACCAATGACTAACCGAGCATATGTGTAACATCCCAGTCCCAAAATCTGTAGGACTAGGAATATGTATATATGCCAACTACGTACCAAGTGGACTCTAATCCTACTCGAATACGTATAAGTTATCTTGGTTTCTAAATCTATTTATCAAATCAACTAACATATTTCTATCTCAATCTAAAGAATAAGTAATATCAAGAATAAACAATATGTGTCATGGTCTACAGCCCAAACATATATGTTTGAATAGACCCGATGAACAATATAGGTCTATAAAACTAGGCTAAAGAGCATAATGCAAGTAATGGATAAAAATATGAAATCACGATAAATACTGAATCTGAAATAGTAACACCACCATGATCGATGAACTTCTCCTACATGACCATCTACCTGGAGAGATCACCAGGTCCTTAGGGAATATAGCAAGGTACAAAAAAATATGTGAATGTAACAGTAAAGAAAATATATGCTTAAAAGGGTAACTATGTATCTAGTCTAAGTGATATGCACATGAGAACACATTCTGGATATCAGGCTTTAGGACACTGAGGCTCACAAGATCCTCAGTAGGCAGACACCCAAGGCACCGTATCATGGGACCTTGCACAAGTAATGTAATAACACCAATGCTTTGATGTAGAGACAATGGCAAGCAATAGTATAACAACCAAGTCCCGAATATGGTAATGATATCAAGCAATAAGATAACCTGATATGTCGATAATGTTCTCTCCACCTATGTCTAGATCTAGCAAGTCGAGTCAAGTCCAATACAATAACTTACAAGTGCAAGTAACGTACTAGTATCCTCTAACGAAGTCCATAACCATGAATAATCATGTAGACTCTGTATCATAAATTGTGTCGGTGTCCTGTGGTCTATCGTGTCAATGAAACAAAAATAACATAATCTCCATGCCTAGTATTGATACCCGATATCTATATGACGACATCGGCACCCAAATCAATTCGGAAGCTAAGTATCAACTAACCCTATGTTCTTAATGATCATGAACGAGAAAATAAATATGCAACAATAAAATGAAAGAATAACGGTACTGAAACATTGGCCAGGTACACATGTCTGCAACTTCTAATTACGAATATGACGGTCCGGCTCAGAGATCACGCCCGTAATAAGAATAAATAATTTCATCTATCAATGATATATCTATGCCTTAACACATACTATTATAGACTTACTATATAGTCCCTACTAGACATAATCTACGGAACTAGCATTTACTATATATAACCCAATCCATCATATATGGTATTACATCAATATAATAAAATAATATTTTATAAGGTAAACATAAAATATTTGTTTCTGAAAAAAATATACTACAATATTTATAATAAAATTTAGATTACATTATTTATAAGTAAACTAGTATCAAACTACCATATCAATCTAGCATACATAGTATTAAATCTATATGATAAAGTAATATTTTAATGACAAAAATATCTTATTTAATTCAGGAAAAATAATTATAATATTCTATAATAATAGTTAATATATTTCATTCATAGAAAAACATGTATACAAGTCTCATATTGATTCTACACATCAATACTTAGACTGTTCCATAGTTTGGCTCTCAAAATGATAAATTTACATAAATATTAATTCTAAAAAATAGTATAAAATATGTTTTTCTTATCAAAACATGCACAACATTTATTTTAGACAATTCTCATGAAGTTCTGAAGCATATAACACATAGAATCTATGAGTTTTCAGTGTTCTGATATTACGACAAAATATCTAGATTTATAATAAATAGTAAACTGAATCAAAATGCAGTAAAAAATATATGCGTTGGAAAGTTTAGGAAGTCTAATTTCTTACCAAAATTATAGAAAGGGTCTAAGTGGTTCAGAAGTGACCAAAAACTTAAACACGACAGAACTGCTCCGTTCTGGACACCTTTTCGTAGAATGGACGCCCCGAACAAACCGTTTGGAATTGTATGGATGGTCAATTGGAATAGTTTTAGTTTCATGACAGATGATGTCAGAAAGTACATGAAACCCTAGATGCAAAACAACTTACCTGCTGTGACAAATTCAGCATAAGTTAGGTCGACTTTGGGTGCCTTCGGCGCCTCGTACCGACCAAATTAGGGGCTGAGGCTCCTCGGGGAGGTGTTGGGGTGTTATAGGGGTGTCCTAGGGTTGAGATGAAGGTGGTAGAAGGGTTGAAAGAGGTCGAGATGATGAGTTTCTGTCAGGTGGAAAGGAAAGTGCAAAAATAGAAAAGAAATAAGGGGGGCGCTCGGTTTCCATGAGGAGTAGGGGTGGCGGACAAAAATAGAAGTTTAAAATATAGGAAATCCAAGTTTAAATGGTTTGTAATTGATTAGGATTTGGTTTGGTAAGATTTGGTTGTCTAATTTAAAAGATATACAAAGATATGTTCGAAGGGATTTAAATCGAGTCCAAATTAGAAAACTCGTTATGGAGTTGGTTTAAAATAGGTTTGAATTATATGGCTATAATTAATTCATAAAAAACCAATCTATAATAAGTCTAATATGTTAGGGTACCCTTGAATAGGTTCCTTGAACCCCAGTTGGTCTAGTTTTGGGTCGGTGGAATTATTTAGATCGGAACGAGTCCAATAAGTCTATAGTTGAGTCTTGTGTGCCATTTTAAAATAAATAGCATATGGGAACTCGATTTAGTGGCATGCCATTGACATGTGTGTAGAAGGCTCAAAATAGGTCAAAACCATATATTGGGTCGAAAAGTTTGGATCGAGTTTGGACCTTAAATCGGAATTAGAAAAATACACCGAATTTACGACGAAGGGTAAATTGGTTATTTTGACCCAAAAGTTGTGCAATAAATATGTAGTACAAGGGAACATGTTTGAGTGGCACATGATATACCAAAATAAAGGTGGACTTATCTAGAACACGAATATGGAACTTGTTTCGAAGAATTGGTCAATATTGTGTTTCAAAAATTAAAGCTACGACAAAGTGCCTATATAGCCCAATTAAAAAATATGGTTTAATTATTAAAATAATATTAAAAAATATTTATAATCTCCAAAAAATTAGGGTGCTTACAGTATGGCTTGAATACATGATATACCTCCACAACAGAGATAAATGAAAAATATCATGCAACTCACGAAATGAAAATAGAATAGCAGACCGAGAAACTTTCTCCACTCACTCGAGAATATCAAACGAACAAACATATCCCAGAATCTGTATACAGATGAAGATTGTTAGAAAATCATTTAGACGGTGAATCGAAACATAGATCTTGTGGAGTTGGTGCACTAAGATATATGTGACTTCAAGCAATTTTCCACAAAAATTGGGATGAAGTATTTTACTAGTTTCATCGACAACTTCTCGAAGTATGCGTTCGTCTATCTTCTCAAATCGAAAGATAAAACGTTCGATAAGTTCAGGGACTTCAAAGCTGAAGTTGAGCACAAACCAGACAACAACTCAAGAGACAAAGAAGTGATCGATACAGAGAGTATCATTATCTGTAAAGAACATGTAATTGTCAAGGAAATGATAGCTCTGTATTGTAAAATCCAATGAAGTTGCAGAAAGAAAGAACATGACGTTGACAGAGATGATGAATTCTATGTTGTTGACTACGGGTCTTCCGAACTGCTTCTGGGAAGAAGTTGTGCTTATGGCTACTTTTATTCTAAATAAAGTACCGTTTACAACTTCAAACATTACTCCTTATGAACTCTGGTTTAAGCTCAGACCCAGCTTGAATATCATTCGAGTGTGGGAGTGCCTGGCATATGTGAAGCTTCTGAATATGAAGATTTAGAAGCTGGAAACAAGGACTACAAAGACAATATTCTTGGGATATGTTGAAAATAGTGATGCTCGGAGGTCCCTTGATATTGAATCAAATCATATCAATGAATCTCGCGATATAAAATTATTTGAAGATCAATTTACTAGACACAAGAACATTATTTTGTGGTATTCCAAAGAATAATGTGAGTACAGAAGTGTAACGGCCTAGTCCCAATATACGTAGGACTAGGAATACTTAAACATGTCAACTGTATGTAGACGTAGGCTACTCCAATATATGGAACCCACGAATACACACACAAGTTGTAATATATGACACTAGCATATAACAATACATCACGATCACAGGCAATATCTATATCTCATTCACAACAGTAATAAAGGAAGTAACTAATGAAATGTATCAATTGAAATATAAATAAAATAATTACTAGGTGGAGACTCAGAGGGTGAGATCTCCTTGTCTTCAAGGGAAGAGTCTAGTTCAGATCCGTACTCCTCAGGATACTATCAATCGTTTAAACCTGAAGAGATCACCAGGTCCTCACATGGATGTAGCAAGATACATAATATACATGTTATACAAATTGTCATAATAATAAATAACTATGCAAAAGACTATCCTAGTAATGAATATGCAAAGGGTGTCCTAACCGTCGAACGTACAATTTAGAGGACAACTTTCACAAGCACGGGTAGGATTCATGCTAACTCGACTATTTCACATAGCTCAAGGCTAGTAGTATACATATACTGTCATTTAGTCATCTGTATCCGGCCGTAACCATCTAAGTACGTCAGAAGGTATCTATAACTCATAAATTTTCATAGTTTCACCCCGAGATTATGGTTTACCAATTTAGTTTATACACTAGTGATTGTCCTTCCGAAATATCCTGCACTGCCCAAGTAATGTCCATAACTTATCCAGTTTTGTAATTGCTTGAGTCTCTAATATCCTAATAATAGGATTTACGATATATATTTGTCACACTAGTCTTACGTACTGATGGCCAATCAAATACGTACTCCTAAAAAATGTCTCAAATCATATAATATACGTGTTATGACCAAAGAAGATATAAAATATCCCACAATCATAAGGTAGTCCGCTAAAACTAAGTCAATATTCATAAAATAAAATAAAAGACATGTAAAATGACTAACACAGTCGTTTGCACCCAAGTATGACTTGGACGTGCAGTTTATAACATATAAAACTAAACAAATATGAAACAAAATAAATACATGCTAAATATAATGAACATTAAATATAACAAGGTATACTTTTCTGGTGGCGATTGGGTGTTTTGACGATGTCTAGGAGACGAACTCGTTAAGTCAATAGAAACAAAAAATGTAGTAGTAGAACAAACGTCACTGGATGCTGAAATAAGTATCACCAACATTTTTAAAATGGGTGAAAAAGTTAGAATAGCCTACCTATAAGTCCAATTTGGACATATGGGCAAAAATGGCAATTTGGGGTCAAAATAGGGTCTATCGGTGGGCCTGCTTTGTCACGACCCGCTCCCAAATAATCGGACACGCCCAGCCTACGTTGGAAGACTCAACGTAGTAAGCTGTACCAAGCTAGGAAAACTAACAAGTCAATATGAATAAGTACAAATCACAGCATCTATAAACGATCCCAGAAAAATCACCATAATCCACACGTCCATATAACGTAAAGGTACCAGAGTCAACAGGAATGAAATACGACATGAACTCTAAAAAAACAATATCTAGGAATAAAGCTAAACAGTCTAAACCTGAAGCCTCTAGCTGAGTCATGTCTCCATCCTGCTCAGCTAAGATCCCGGGCTCTGGCCCATAAGGTAGAACAATATACTGTAAGTACACATGCAACATATCCAGTCAGGAGCGGAGCAAAGTACAATTATAGGTAATGAACAAGAACATCATGCTATAAAAAATATACAAGAGAACGTGTAAAGCACAGAAAAGAACAAGAAAGTACATGAACGTAAAGTACAGGAAATAAAGTACAAGACTGTAAACCATAAACCTGAAGTACAAGACATGACATGTGCACAATGTTTGAAATACAACTACCATATGTGACCGACTGGGGTAAGTACCGGAATAAGCACAGGAGCACAGGGTAAGCCCTAAGCTATCTACATTAATATCAGAATATGGGTTTAGTCACATAGCTAGTGTATTTCCCCTGCCCGACAACAAGTAAATACATGACATGAAAGTACAAGGGTACCAGATATCGTGTCTCAATGTGTCACAAGAAAACACAGGATATGACTGTAAATAAACATAAACCATAGAATGTACTTGCCTTGCTCAGGGTGATCGAGAAAAAGAAAGTAGAGCTGTATGGCCTCCTGAATAAGTACAAGTGGGGTTAAGGTTATGCATAAAGGCATAGCTAACTTATTATTTCTAAATAGTTTAGCTAATATGAATTAATACAAGAGGTTCACTAATCTATATTAATCCTTAAAGTACTCCTATAATTAATATTCAAACTTATTTTTTATAGAAACATATGTTAATAAAATTACATAGATATATACACCAAAGTTACATGCAACTGGAAGTATACAGAAGAATTTTTGTACCAAATATCATTATGGAATATACTTAGCAATTATTATAATAACTCAAGGGGTACTGTTATCACCTAATACTACATATGGCCACCCATGTATACTAGAATATACTCAACTCAATCTCCTTACAAGGCCTTCCTAGTCAAGTCTGCAATACAACCTTATACTCACAATCTCAAAAGAAGTAGTATAATTCCATTAACCATGGAACACACCAAATGTCTTATTGGCTTTTAAATAATCACAACAGCATCCTATTTAGTAACCAACAGAAACCTCAGTTTGAATTTTAACAGCTATTGCGCATACTTGGAAAAGAGCAAGGAAGAGTACCCCTCATAAAATCAAATCTTCTACTAACATGATATTATACATACATGATATATAAAAACATGACAACCCATTGAATCCCAGTTCTTTTCGAACCCATTGCCGACTTTCTCTAGTTGTCTCTACACTAGCTTTCTCTACACCTTTCCAAGCAATTAAAATACACTCACAAACAAGAAAAAACACCATTGGAAATAATCACAGCTAACTTCTTCCCAGTTCAAACAGGGACACGCATTCTAAAGCTCAAACCGAGCACCTGCAAAGCTCCTGAGTTCGATTACGAATTCGTTATTGCAATGCACCCCGACACTAGTACAGTCCCACTAGACACGACCCGACTCCCCGACCTGCTGCTACTCTTGTATTTCTCGGACATGCACCCACTACGTGGCTTGGACACGCACAACTCGAAGGATGGAACTTAATCATCCTAATGACCTTTATTTGTCCAAGAATAATCCCTATTACACTAATTTCAAAACAATAATTTAGCAACAAGAAGGGCAGAAGAAATTACCTGAAATTAAGCTGATTTAAGAATCTAATTTCACGTGTCCGACAGTGGTTCCCGCATATCAAACACGAACAGAGCCTAATTGACATTAACACAAACACCTGATTAGCATTACTTTAAATTAATCATCTCTGGTCGATCCTTTGTCAATTTCCCAGATTTTTCAAAATCAAGAATCCTAAATTCATTCTCGCAGAGGGATCGATCACCAACCAAAATCCACAAAATTAAAAAGAGAAATCGAATCGAATTCTTATCGTTAATATGTCTGATCAACGTAATGAACTCAACTTCAGTTGAGTCGATCCGTTCGCCAAAACTCCTATAATTTGCTCGATCAACCAAGAAATCGATCATCCAAGAGAAGATTCAATGGTCTGATCCACAAATCAAGCAATTATCGAGTCTCACCCTGGTTTAGATCGATCGACAGTGATTCGAAGTGCGCTTGCTATCGTTGTGGTCCTCTGATGAAGAACTTTGGTGGATTTACTCCGATCTAGAGCTAAAGAATGCTCGCTCAGAGATGGAATCAAGAAATCGAGAATGCACAGGTCTTCAAATGAAATTGAGATATACTCACCGATCAAATTTCATGGGTGGATCGTCGGGATGAAGGTCGCTTCGAAGTCGATTGCTATGCTCAGCTGATCAACGATCGTGACTTTAAAGCGCTGATTGCCGCCAGGAATTAGAAGGGTTCTCCGCCACTATGGTGATCGTACGCAGCTCGTCAGAAACCTTAGGCCATAAAGTAGCGTAGATGCTCGTTGGAGAAAGGAACACTCGTCGTCGTCATCTTCCTCGCAAAGATTTGGGTTAGGGTTATGGCTCAGCCGATGAGCATTTGGGGGGGAAAGAGAATTTGGGGAGGAGGCTCGATTTTTCCACAGAAATGAAATGAGAGTGAACTTCAAATTCTCTCTCCTCACTTGCTTAAATAGGAAAGTGTAGGAAATAGGTATTTGCAAAATAACCCACAACAATTTCTCAATTGCAGAACTCTCCCAAAGGTTGTTAGAAAAAATGGTTAGAATCTTTGAGGGGACCACTTTAATTAGTTATCGAACTCAGGAATATTCAAATGAGGAAAACAATTAAATATATTAGAAATATTCAAAATTTATACAAATTGGGAAAGTAGGGTTACAAATCTCCCCCTTAGAAAATTTCGTCCTTGAAATTCAAAGGTACAATAGACACGGTTAAGCAATCAAAAGTAAAATTTGAGACTGAGCAACTAAGTTAGACATGCCATAGAACCAAATCTAGTCATGACTAGAAGAGTAATTTATTTTGCCACTATCTTTAAGCATGATCCAAACCAAAGTTGAGGCACGATGGGAACAGAAAAATGGTCACTATCAAACTACTTTAGCCATGATTAAAACGGACTTCAATCATCAGGTATGATCAATAGGTACATAGTATAGTCATTATAAATATAGGTACGATCATGATTATCTAGATATGATTAGAGGTAAGGCTTGGAATGAATTAGTATGACAAAATAAATGGGTAAAATGGCATGATATAATTATCAAAATTGGTCAGGCACAAAGTAAGACAAAGTTTAATTGAGACCAAGTACGATAATTTCAAACAGGGAGTTGAAATAACACGATCTAACAATGATCATGAATTTAAATAGGCAAGTAAGACTAATTGGATAGTTCTGGATACCCACATTTATACTAAGGTATTTCCCCGTCCAACTAGTACTCATAAACAAGTCACGACAAGAAATGATCATAAAGTCACAAGTCATGATCATAAATCATAAGGTACGATCATAATGATCATCAAATCACAAAAGCATGGCATATGAATAAAGAGTACTATGTGTAAGCTACAAGTGTCACAAAATTATGTTATGCAATAATTTTGTAGCAATATTTAAGAAATGGATAATCGTAAGTGTAGAGTACTTGACTTGGTTAGTTATTTTTGACGTGAACGACACGAACGCGTCGACACAGAAAATATCAAAAGCTAACGACCATAATTAATACCAAAGAGTAATATGATTATGTCATGTTCCCAAATATTTCGAGATGATCATAGCGAAGATATTCCAAGATTGCTCAAAAATGAGAATGCCAGATATTGCCTTTGAATACGAAGATCGCGATTAGGTAGAAGTCCGCATTCAAAAAGATAAAATGAAACCTACGATTAGTCGTGATCATGACTTGATCAAATAAGTCAAAAAGGGAATCGACGTAGGACTTAGTCATATATTATAGCTAATAAAACTATTATTTAGAAAATATTAAGAATTTGTTAACAATATTTAAAGGCTAAAATAATTGCTCAATCTAAAATTGATCAAATATGATCTAGGACCCAAAGCCCATGTCTATTAATTCTATTATAGTCTTTTAGACTATTAAATTAGGGTCAAGACCCATTTGCAAAAATAAATTAAAATGCATCTTTAGGGCTCAAGCCTATTTACTAATAAATCGTAATTTAGGGTTAAAGGCCCAATTTAGAAAAAGTGACTAAATATGTAGGGCTCAAGACCCGATTGGTTCTATTTGAACAATACAGGGCTAAAAGTCCAATTTAAATGCTTAACTAGAAATGTTGGACTAATAGCCCTTGTCAAATAGTAATAATATTATAGTATAGGGCTAGAAGCCCATATATTAATTATTTAGGGCTAAAAGCCTAATTTGGTACTCTAGTAACAATGTATGCTAATAGCTATTTTGGAAAATAAATACAAATGATGTAGGGCTTAAAATCACAATTTGGCTAATGTACACTATTTGGAAATGCCCCATATATATATATATATATATATATATATATATATATATATATATATATATATATATATATATATATATATTTTTTTTTTTTTTTTTTTTTTTTTTTTTTTTTTTTTTTTTTTTTTTTTTTTTTGGTGTCCGGTCATCCTCGCACAAGCCCGTGGCAACGCCATCCAGCCGGCTTGTGCGGGAGGGAGGGCTCGATCCCGGGTCTCCCCACCGAGAGCCCCCCCCCCCCCCCCCCCTCCTGCCACTTACGCTAGGAGCGCCGGACATATATATATATTTTTTATCGGATGTCCCCGAAGGGACATATATATATATATGTTAAAAAATATATATTAAAAAAATATATATATATATATATATATATATATATATATATATATATATATATATATACACTTTACTATATATATATATACTTTTTTTTTTTACTATATATATATATACATATACACTTTACTATATATATATATATATATATATATATATATATATATATATATATATATATATATATGTATATATATATATATATATATATATATACATATACACTTTACTATATACATATACACTTTACTATATATATATATATATATATATATATATATATATATATATATATATATATATATATATATATATATATATATATATATATATATATATATATATATATATATATATATATATATTTTATATACACTTTACTATATATATATATATATATATATATATATATATATATATATATATATATACACTTTACTATGTATATATATACACTTTACTATATATATATATATATATATATATATATATATATATATATATATATACACTTTACTATATATATATATATATATATATATATATATATATATATATATATATATATATATATATATATATACTTTACTAATATGTATACTTTGTTGGTGTTTTATTCTACATGTTGTGTGTTCACAACACTCTATTGTTAAAAGATAGTCCCACATCGGAAAAACACACCAAGTTGTATCTCTATATATTACTTATGAAGGAATAGAGAGATGCACATGGGTTGAGGCCCAATGGAGGGTGCCATGTGGGAGGATTTTACATAGAGGTGAGAATAAGAAACCAACTTTTGGCCAAATGAAAATAGATTTAAATCTATTGGAGCTAAGCCCCGAAGGGGCTTAGCGACTCGGACTCGAACTCGGACTCGGACTCGGACTCGGGCTCGGGCTCGGACTTGGGCTAATGGGCTTTTGAGGCTTATTGTGGCTTTTTGATGGCACTTTGCACTTAGCACGACAGCTCGACGCATTGTGCGCTTTAGTTGCGCTCGTGCGCGAGCCTCTGCGCGGCCCTGCGTGGCGTGCGAGGCGTACGGGACGTACGGGTCGTGCGGGTCGTGCGGGTCGAGCGGGTCGAGCGGGCCGTTCAAATTATGTAACGTTCGCGGGTCTTGTGGGCTCAGATCCGGAAAAGGCTCAGATCCAGAAAATCCGGATCTGGCATTAAACAGGGCGTGCGTTCAGAATTTGAAAAGCCCATCTCGTGCCTATAATAACAGAAGCATCTCCTCTCTCCAAGGTCACAGAAAATACTTAAAAAAATTTCCAGAGAGAGAGAAGTGCTGCTGCTATTCCGAGGAGTCGACATTTTTGGCCAGCGAGCGTTCTAAAGTTCTCTTCGAACTTGCTGGTTCCTGGAGGCTTGTCCGTAAGGCGGATATAGCTTTGAGCGCCGGTGATCTTTCACCCCAGCAGGCTTTCTTCTTCCTTTGTTGCCTTCGATAATACCGTCGCTTCTCTTTAGAAGTTAAACGGTTCTGTTGCCTTCGAGAAATATTACGAAATAATCTTTTTAGATTCTCGTAATACAACATCACCTTCTTTAGGGTGTCGTTGCTGGAAACATTGTCTTTACAATAGTTTCCGAATTCGTGTTTTTTTCCATCGATTGTTCGCCAAGGGACTAACAATCTCAAAGCTATATCGAAAAGATGGATAACTCACGTGCATCGCTCGTCAATACCGACTTTAACAAGTTAGAGAAATTTGACGGCGAATATTTCCAAATCTAGAAACGGAAAGTAACCTTAAACATTCAACTCGTGGAAGTTGACCACGTGCTGAATGAGGAAGAATCGGTCGTTCCAACAACCGGAACCGCAGAAGTTATTGCCGCTGCTAAGTCCAAGCAAGCAAAGTGGATTAGAGAAAACAGTATCTGTGAACTGTTGATTCTCAATAGCATGGAAGACTCTCTGGCAGAGTCCTATTCCAAGAAGAATTCTGTCAAAGAGATTTGGGACTCCTTGGGGAAATTGTACGAAGATGACGAGAATCGGTCCAAGATCTTCTTGGTTGAAAGATACCACAAGTGGACCTTCGAAGATGAGAAGGCTATGCTGCCCCAAGTAAAGGAGTTTCTGAAGCTGCGCCAAAAATTAGATGACGAGAAGATGCCTCTTGTCGACAAGTTTGTCGTTGGAGGAATCGTCTCTAAACTTCCTGCGGGGTGGAGCAACTTCTATGCAAGGATGCACCGCAAGAAGCTGGACATATGTATGGAAGATCTCCTGCAAGAGATCCATGTTGAGGACGAGATGCGCTCTCAACAGAAGATGGATTCTCTGTCCAAACAACTGGCGAAAGCAAATCTGGTCCAAACCAGAGAGTACAAGGGGAAGCAGGCGGCTTCTCCTCATAAGAAGAAGAAGGACTTCACTAATCTGAAAGTGAAGAGCCCTTCATTCAAGAATCAGAAGTCCAAGTCCCATGTGACTTGTTACAAATGTGGCAAGAAGGGCCACTACAAAAGTGACTGCAAGGAACCAGAAAAAGGTGAGCCTAGTAAGGTTTCTTTGGTTACTAATCTGGTTGCAATGATAGCGCAGGTTGCAAATGTGGGGGTTGACTCGGACTGGTGGATAGACACTGGTGCTACGTGTCATGTCTGCTCAGACAAGGAATGGTTCGACTCATATAAGCCAACTTCCGAGAAAGTCATAATGGCGAACCAGGCACAAGCTGAAGTACTGGGGATCGGGACGGTGGAGCTGAAACTCACATTGGGGAACACTCTGACGCTTCAAGGAGTGAAGCATGTTCCTGCAATTGCTAAGAACCTGATCTCTGGGAGCCTGTTTTGTAACGCAGGCTTGAGGATGGACATCAATGCTGGCCAGATGGTGATGTCCAAGAAGGGTACATTCTTCGAAAAAGCTTTCCAGACTGAAGGAATGTACAAAGTTTAGCTTGTTGTAACCCAGAAAAATGATATTAATGCTATTTCTACTTTGAACTATTCTTTTGAGTTGTGGCATAATAGGCTAGGACATGTTCATTGTAAAAGAATTAACAAAATGTCTAGCCTAGGACTTATCTCCAAGTGTGGGGGTAAGGTAGAGAAATGTGAAGTGTGTGCTCAGACGAAGATCACCAGGAAACCCTTTCACAGGGTCCATCGAAGCACAGATCTTCTGGAGTTGGTTCACTCAGATATCTGTGACTTCAAGCAATTCTCTACAAAAGCCGGGATGAAGTATTTTATTACTTTCATCGACGACTTCTCAAAGTATGCTTTTGTCTACCTGCTCAAATCTAAAGACGAAGCATTCGAGAAGTTCAAGGAGTTCAGGGCCGAGGCTGAACGGCAAACTGGACAACAACTCAAAAGGCTTAGGAGTGATCGAGGCAGGGAGTATCGGTCTCATGATTTCTCGTCATTCTGTAAAGAACATGGAATCATAAATGAGACGACGGCTCCGTACTCTCCTCAATCCAACGGAGTAGCAGAAAGGAAGAACAGAACGTTGACAGAGATGATGAACTCTATGCTGTTGACTGCGGGTCTTCCAAAGAGCTTCTGAGGAGAAGCTGCATTAACGGCTACTTTCATTCTCAATAGAGTACCGTATGCAACTTCGGACATAACCCCTCATGAACTCTGGTTCAAAGTCAGACCTAACTTGAATGTCATTCGAGTGTGGGGGTGTCTGGCTTATGTGAAGCTCCCAGATCTGAAGATTCAGAAGCTGGGGACTAGGACTACTAAGGCTATCTTCTTGGGTTATGCCGAGAAGAGTGATGCTCGGAGATTCCTTGATATAGAATCAAATCATATCATTGAATCTCGCGATGCTGAATATTTTGAAGACAAGTTTGCAAGGCATAAAAATATTGTTCTCGCGGATCTTTCGGAGAATGATGAGAGTGCAAAGCAGACAGAAGTCCTTATCGAACCAGTAGTCCAAGAAGAAGCTATTGTCGAAGAGACACCAGTTGAACCAGAACTCGCTGAGCCGTCAACTAAGCGAGTAAGGAGGCCGAAAGACTTCGGAGATGACTTCGTCACCTATCATGTGGAAGCAGATCCGCTTACCTATGATGAGGCGATGAAGACCAGAGATGTTGTATTCTGGAAGGAGGCGATAGACAACGAGATTGACTCAATCACCTCCAACAACACATGGGTGTTAGTTGACCTGCCAGAAGGAGCAAGACCCATCGGATGCAAATGGATCTTCAATAAGAAGATGAAAGCAGATGGAACCATTGACAAGTTCAAGGCCAGGCTAGTGGCCAAGGGGTTTGCTCAGAAGCAGGGGATCAACTACTTTGACACTTATGCTCCAGTAGCTCGGATGACAACCATCAGATTGTTAATTGCTCTAGCAGCAATACACAAGCTGGTGATACATCAGATGGATGTGAAAACGGCATTCCTTAATGGCGAGCTGACCGAAGAGATCTACATGCAACAACCAGAAGGTTTTGTCGTCAGAGGTCTGGAAGACAAAGTCTGCAAGTTGATGAAGTCTCTGTATGGTTTGAAACAAGCTCCCAAAATGTGGCATGAGAAGTTTGACAAGGTGATAAGGTCAAATGGCTACAGGGTCAGTGAAACAGACAAGTGTGTCTATACGAAGTTTACTGACGGAAGAGGAGTAATCGTTTGTCTTTACGTTGACGACATGCTAATCCTAGGTATGGATTTAAGCTGTGTCACAGAGACAAAGAAATTCCTCTCGACCAAGTTCAGTATGAAGGACTTGGGGGATGCCGACGTAATCTTGGGGCTCAAGATCATCCGGACAGGTACTGGAATAGCGCTGTCACAATCTCATTATATTGAGAAGATGCTCACTCGCTACGGGTATCAACATCTTCCTATAATTGATACACCGTACCGGAGTGATCAGAAGCTGGAGCCAAATTCGAGGGAAAGCGTCAGGCAGTTGGAGTACGCTAGCGTCATCGGAAGCTTGATGTACACTACTACTGCCACAAGGCCTGACATAGCTTTTGCGGTGGGAATGCTGAGTCGGTTCACTAGCAACCCAGGCGTTGAACACTGGAACGCTGTGAAGCGTGTTATGAGATATCTAAAAAGGACTCAGACATTTGCACTATACTACAGCGAAGATCCGTCAGTAGTGGAAGGCTTCAGTGATGCTAGCTGGTGTTCAGAGGTGGAGAGCGAGTATTCGACAGGTGGATTCATATTCGCTTTGGGCGGAGCTGCTATATCGTGGAAATTGAAGAAGCAGACAATGTTATCTCGCTCCTCCATGGAATCTGAATTCTTTGCATTGGATGCTGCTGCAGATGAAGCAGAGTATCTTCGGGAGCTTATGTATGATCTTCCGGTGGTTGGAGCTCAGATACCGGCAATCTCGATATACTGTGACAACCAGGCGGCAGCAGCAGTAGCATCAAATGAACTCTTTAACGGAAAGAAGAGGACTGTGCGGTTAAAGCACAGAGCAGTGAACGATCTCATCAAACGAGGCGTCATTGCAGTGATCGATGTTCGGAGTCAGGAGAACCTGGCAGATCCGTTCACGAAAGGCCTCAAACGACAGCTGGTCGAGGACACAGCAAGGAAGATGGGTTTGAAGGCATTCTAATATTGTGTCATTATAATCCTATCAATAAATTTTATGTTATTGGTTCAAAGAGAAATCTACCAGATATCTAATTTTTTGATTCAAGGGAGGACTATTGACTGGAAAAATATTAGTTAACAGTGGGTACTTGTTCTGCGGAACATGTAAGGGTTTCGGACCCAGAACCACTGTTGTCTACTATGAATTTTCTACGGAAAATTGATCATGTGGGAAGGATGGCATAATGCCTTAATGAGTTCTCAGACTGAGTGAAGGTCTGTTATGCTTTACAGGAAGCATGGTGGTGCAACAACCACAAAGGAGTGTTACAACTCCATGCTACAGTGGGGTGACTCCACCATGAGGTTCCCAGGTAGGGGTAATGCCTCGGCTTTGTTAGCCAAGTCACAGGCGGCGTAGCACCGCATATAGGCAGGTAGCCTAATGTTGTATAATCATAAAGAGGTGTAGACAGCACTACAAAGAGGACGGTATCCTCATGTTACAGTGGCATGACACCACGAAGAGGTACCAGGAAGGGTAAATCCTCGGCTTTGCAAGCCATGTCATAGCGGCGTAACACCGCACGGAAGCGTAAGGCTTCATGCTGAGTAGTTTGGCACTACAAAGAGGATTGTGACCTCATGCTACAGTAGTATGACACTACGATGAGGTACCCAGGTGGGGTAAAGCCTCGGCGTTGAGCCATGTCATAGCGGCGTAGCACCGCAAAGGAGCGCAATGCTTCATGCCATGACTCTTTATAAAGAACTCACCTATAATGTATGGACAGAGAAATAGGCCGTCTCTTGAGGGTAAATTTGTAGACGCCCAAAATACATACATTGAAGTCCAGGCTGGCACAAGGCCTTTAATGTGCAGCCAGAAGCACAGATAACTACATTATGTGAGTGGGAAAAATTACAGCTATGGTACAGAATTCAAGGCGTAGTCCATTCTTGTATCATACTGTTGTTCAACCCATGCGGGAAGATTCAAGTCGTCAGCGACATCTATCCTAATGCATAATGGACAGTTATTATGTGGAACGCTTAACTCATATATAGAGATATGTGGGGGATTGTTGGTGTTTTATTCTACATGTTGTGTGTTCACAACACTCTATTGTTAAAAGATAGTCCCACATCGGAAAAACACACCAAGTTGTATCTCTATATATTACTTATGAAGGAATAGAGAGATGCACATGGGTTGAGGCCCAATGGAGGGTGCCATGTGGAAGGATTTTACATAGAGGTGAGAATAAGAAACCAACTTTTGGCCAAATGAAAATAGATTTAAATCTATTGGAGCTAAGCCCCGAAGGGGCTTAGCGACTCGGACTCGGACTCGGACTCGGACTCGGGCTCGGGCTCGGACTTGGGCTTGGGCTAATGGGCTTTTGAGGCTTATTGTGGCTTTTTGTGACTTTTTGATGGCACTTTGCACTTAGCACGACAGCTCGTCGCAAGGCGCATTGTGCGCTTTAGTTGCGCTCGTGCACGAGCCTCTGCGCGGCCCTGCGTGGCGTGCGAGGCGTACTGAGCGTACTGAGCGTACGGGACGTACGGGTCGTACGGGTCGTGCGGGTCGTGTGCGGGTCGAGTGGGCCGTTCAAATTATGTAACGTCCGCGGGTCTTGTGGGCTCAGATCCGGAAAAGGCTCAGATCCAGAAAATTCGGATCTGGCATTAAACAGGGCGTGCGTTCAGAATTTGAAAAGCCCATCTCGTGCCTATAATAACAGAAGCATCTCCTCTCTCCAAGGTCACAGAAAATACTTAGAAAAATTTCCAGAGAGATAGAGAAGTGCTGCTGCTATTCCGAGGAGTCGACATTTTTGGCCAGCGAGCGTTCTAAAGTTCTCTTCGAACTTGCTGGTTCCTGGAGGCTTGTCCGTAAGGCGGATATAGCTTTGAGCGCCGGTGATCTTTCACCCCAGCAGGCTTTCTTCTTCCTTTGTTGCCTTCGATAATACCGTCGCTTCTCTTTAGAAGTTAAACGGTTCTGTTGCCTTCGAGAAATATTACGAAATAATCTTTTTAGATTCTCGTAATACAACATCACCTTCTTTAGGGTGTCGTTGCTGGAAACATTGTCTTTACAATAGTTTCCGAATTCGTGTTTTTTCCATCGATTGTTCGCCAAGGGACTAACATACTTATATTATACTTTATACTATACATTTATATATATAATATATACATATACATTACTCTTCAGAAACAGAGAGTGAGATATTTAGAGACTCAGAGAAAATTAGATAGGAGAGTTCGAGAGAGAGGGGATTGGGGCTGAGGAGCCGGTGGAGGGGCAGAGGCTGTTAGAGTTCCTTCCCTGGAACCCAAATTGTGGTGGAGATTTCTGTCCAGTTGCCATGAAATCGACTGCAGAATTTACTAAGAGAAGAAGACAAGCTAAATTGGAAGGGAAATTGAATAGAGAATAGTATTGAAATTGGGGATCTACAATAGCTATCAGTACTCTATGAATTAAGAGGCTAGGTTGTAAAAGCACAGCTGCCTATTCCTCTCTCGATCTGGGTATTTATAGGCACACCCGGATCTGTTACAGTAAAAGGACTGATACACTATGGTATCAGTCGGTTATTTGACAGTTAACACCCCTGTTGCATAGCTGGCAATAGAGGGTGACTGGATTACTAATATAAAGCACTTCCCTGAGCTGGCAGCAAGCTGGCAATGATGACAAGGCCTCCTTCCTGAGCTGGCAATGATGACAAGGCTCCTTCCTGAGCTGGCAGCAAGCTGGCAATGTTGATAAGGCCTCCTTCCTGAGCTTGGCAATGATGACAGGGCCTTCTATGGAATGGACTGTAACAATACTCCCTCCATCAATTTGACCTTGTCTCAAGGTCAAAATGAGGAAAAGTCTTTATGAATTCTTCATAAGGCATCCAGGTAGCCTCCTCTGCAAGACCATCCTTCCAATGGATCAACAAATCAACTGCAGCTTGATTTCTCCTTTGAACAAGTCTTCTCTCCAGAATCCAGTGTGGTTCAAGAATGAGTTCCTCCCTCTGTGTAGGTGTGCCAGTGTGAACTTCAGTGTGGTGTCCTATTTTCTTCTTCAACTGGGACACATGGAAGACAGGGTGAATGAGGGCTCCATCTGGCAGTTTAAGCTTATAGGCCACTTGCCCCACCCTTGATAGGACTTGGTAAGGTCCATAGTATTTTGGAGACAATTTTTGGGGTCTTCTCTGAGCTATAGTAATCTGTCTATAGGGTTGTACTCTCAAGTAAACCCAATCACCCTCCTGGAACTCTCTATCAGTCCTGTGCATATCAGCCATCTTTCTCATCCTGTCTTGAGCTAGAGTTAGGTTGTCCTTCAGAATTTGTAAAGCATTGTCTCTAGTCATGAGATCCTCTGCCACTGTTCTATCAGTGATGACATCTGAAGAATAAGTGAGAATGTGGGGAGGTTTCCTGCCATAGACAGCCTCAAAAGGAGTGATCTTGGTAGCAGTGTGCCAATTGGTATTAAACCAAAATTCTGCCCAAGAGAGATGTTTGCTCCATTCTTTTGGCTTATGGCTACAGAAGCATCTCAGGTAACCTTCTATGCACCTGTTTGTCACCTCTGTCTGCCCATCAGACTGAGGGTGGTATGCAGTACTGTATTGGAGCTTGGTACCCTGTAATTTAAAGAATTGTTGCCAAAATTGACTAGTAAACACAGGGTCCCTGTCTGAAACTATTGACTTTGGCATGCCATGCAATTTGAAGACTCCATCAACAAATACTTGAGCTACTATATTAGCAGTGAAAGGGTGTGTTAAAGCAAAGAGATGGATGTATTTAGAAAGTCTATCTACCACTACCATAATAGTTGTCTTGTGATGGCTAAGTGGCAATCCTTCTATAAAATCCATTGATATATCCTCCCAAATGTTTGCAGGGATAGGAAGGGGTTGTAGTAGGCCTGCAGGGGAGGTAGTTTCACTTTTGTTCTGCTGACAAATATCACATGCCCTCACATAATTTTTGACTGCTTTCTTCATACCTGGCCAATAGCATACTCTTTTGAGCCTTTGAAGTGTTTTGAGAGTACCTGAATGTCCTGCCTGCAACATATCATGATGCTCTTTTAACATAATCTCCACAAAGTGTGAGTTGGGATCTATCAACAGCCTGTTTTTGTAATACAGTAGGTTGTTAACCATGCTGTACTTGGTCATGTTTAATAAGCCTTGTTCCCATTTCTTCTTCATGCTGGCATAGTAGGGAGACTGCTCCATTTGATTTTTGAAAAGTGTGAGCCAATCTGCTTGCACAACAGTCACTGCCTGTAAGTTGGCATCCTCCTTCCTGGATAGGCTATCAGCTGCTTGATTCTCTCTACCCTTCTTGTACTCAACTTGATAATGAAAACCATGTAATTTGAGGATCCACTTATACTGTGCATCAGTGTACACCCTTTGTTCAAGCATATACTTCAATGGTTTGTGGTCAGTTCTAATAGTAAACTGTCTTCCCCACAAATACTGACTCCATTTCTTGACTGCCAGAAGAATGGCTAACATTTCTTTCTCATAAGTGGATAGGGACTTAGCTCTTCCCTTCAGATGTTGGCTCAAATAAGCTATAGGCTTCCCTCTCTGCATTAGTACAGCTCCAATTCCCCCATCAGATGCATCACATTCCAAGACAAAGTCTTCCTGAAAATTTGGCATAGTAAGAACAGGTGGTTGTGTGAGTGCTTCCCTCAGTAATTCAAAAGACTCCTGTGCTTGTTGTCCCCAACTGAAAGAATTTTTCTTGAGTAAGGAAGTCAGTGGCCCTGCTAGGATTCCATACCCTTGTATAAATCTTCTGTAGTAGCCTGTGAGCCCCAAAAATCCCCTTAGCTGTTTAACTGTAGTAGGAACTGGCCATTCTAATATTGCCTTGATTTTGTCCTGGTCCACTTCTATTCCTCTGCTGGAAATAATGTCCCAAGTACCCTACCTGCTCCTGAGCAAAGAAACACTTACTTCTCTTGATTTTTAATTGCTGAGCTTCCAGCTGTCTGAAAACTTGTTCCAGGTGACTATAATGAGTCTCAAGACTGGGGCTGTAAACTAGTATGTCATCAAAGAATACTAGTACAAATTTCCTCATATATTCTCGAAAAATATCATTCATCATGGCTTGGAAAGTGGATGGAGCATTAGTAAGCCCAAAGGGCATTACTAGAAACTCATAGTGCCCTTCATGAGTTCTAAAAGCTGTTTTGTGGACATCCCCCTCCACCATTCTCACTTGATGATACCCAGCCCTCAAGTCCAGCTTAGAGAAAAACTTAGCTCCATGCAGCTCATCAAAAAGTTCTTCAATAAAGGGTATAGGAAATTTATCTTTGATGGTGATTTGATTTAAGGATCTATAATCAATGCACAGCCTCCAGGACCCATCAGATTTCTTTACCAAAATTACAGGTGAAGAGTAAGAACTGTTACTGTGTCTAATGATGCCAGAAGCTAACATCTCTTGAATTTGTCTCTCTATTTCATTTTTGTGCAGAAATGGATGTTTATAAGGTCTGCAACAAACAGGAAGAGCATTAGGAATAAGAGGTACCTTGTGGTCATAGGATCTTTTGGGAGGTAATCCTTTTGGTTCTTCAAATAAATGCTGATACTTTTGCAACATATCATCAAGCTCTTCATCATGTTCTTCCTGATTTTTGGAGTTTACAGGGTCTTCTTGCAGGTAGCATAGTTGAATAAGGAACATCTGTGCTTTTTGTCTCCATTCTTTGTTGTTTGTCTCTTGAAACTGCTGGCAATTAGGTGTGAGGCCCTGTAACTGATGTTCAACTCCTTGTATTACAAACTTCATGGTAAGTTCCTGGAAATTCCAGTTGATATTTCCCAGAGTACGTAACCAACTTGCCCCTAGCACAATTTGGCAACCTGTGAGAGGTAATAATAACAGGTCAGCTTCAATTTTAGTGCCTTGGCACTCCATCACTACTCCATTACAGATTCCTTTGCTGGTAAGTCTGTCTCCATTAGCTACCATGACTTCAAATGATTTATTTTCAGTCAAGGTCAGCCCCAATCTTTCACTGAATGATGAATCAATGAAGTTATGTGTGGATCCTGAATCCACTAGTATCATGGCTGCTTTGTTCTTGACTGTTCCTCTGAGCTTCATAGTAGAGGGTTGTGTCATACCTGACAGGGCCTGCAATGATATTTCAAAAAGGCTCTGTGTGAGGTCAGTATAGCAGTCTGTTTTCTCTGGTGAAGTAAGGTCAGTTTGGGAATCCTCCTGCTCTTCATCAGCAACTAACATGAACAATCTCTTCTCTTTACACCTATGGCCTTTTGCCCATTTTTCATCACACATGAAACAGAGGTCTAGGTTTTTCCTCCTAATCAATTCACTAGGAGATATTGTAGTAGAATGAGGTCTTGCAGTAGTAACAGGCTTCACATCCCCTCTGGGTGGAGTAGTGTATTTGGTGTTTTCAGTGTTGTTCATTGAACTTCCTGAGATGTTTTTGTTATAATAGGCACTGGGCCTGTAACTCCCTTTGATGGCTAACAGTTTGGCTTCAAACAATTTGGCAGCCTGCATTGCAGCAGATAGATTCACAGGGCTAGCCACCAAAACTTCATACCTGACTTCATCTTTGAGTCCCCCCACATAATTGCTAATCAAGCACTGCTCAGGTAACCATTGCACTCTCTGTAATATTTTCTGGAATTGCATTGTATACTCCTGGACAGTTCCTTCTTGCTTTAACATCTTCAATTCGATTATGTGATCTGTTAGTTGGGAAGGACCATATTGCATCCTGATGGCTTGGCAAAATTCCCCCCAAGTCATCACTCCTCCTTTAGTTTTCATCACCCAATCGTACCAATAGGCTGCAGAGTCTTTCAGTTGAACTGAACAAACTCTAATTTTGTCATAATCTGGAACAGCATAGTAAGTGAAGTAATGGTAGACTCTCAACAACCAAGCTTCTACATCCCCATCCCCACTAAATTCAGGCAATTTGAGCCTGAGATTGGGTTGTCCTCCTCCATGTCCAACACCAAATTGCCCAGTTGGTGCCCCTATTGGAGTTGTATTGATAATTGCAGGACTTTGTGTGGGCTGCAACACATGCCCCATGTTCCATCTGGCATTATGATTGTTCATATGTTGATTATAAGGAGTGCATTCATATTGATTCATAGGAGCATTAAATTCCATATTGCTGCTAACAGTTTGTGAAAAATTTGGATGACTTGCAAAAGAAGTCACTGCAGGAAACACCTGGGGAGCTGGTGTGTTCATTGGTGGAGACATGGCCAAAGAATTTGGGCTCATTCCCACCCTCGATTTTCCCAGTTCTTCAATCAACAATTCAAATCTATGCCCTAACAAATCAAATTTGTTGCTAAGGGTGTGCACAGTACCTTCAAGCATAAGGAACCGCTCCTCTGCCATGGGACTTCGTCTGGCATCAATCATCTCTGGTCGAGAAAATTGGCTATTCGATCCCTGCTCGTCACTCGCCTCAGCCACCGGATCCAGTGGCTCTGATACCAAATTGTTAGAGTTCCTTCCCTGGAACCCAAATTGTGGTGGAGATTTCTGTCCAGTTGCCATGAAATCGACTGCAGAATTTACTAAGAGAAGAAGACAAGCTAAATTGGAAGGGAAATTGAATAGAGAATAGTATTAAAATTGGGGATCTACAATAGCTATCAGTACTCTATGAATTAAGAGGCTAGGTTGTAAAAGCACAGCTGCCTATTCCTCTCTCGATCTGGGTATTTATAGGCACACCCGGATCTGTTACAGTAAAAGGACTGATACACTATGGTATCAGTCGGTTATTTGACAGTTAACACCCCTGTTGCATAGCTGGCAATAGAGGGTGACTGGATTACTAATATAAAGCACTTTCCTGAGCTGGCAGCAAGCTGGCAATGATGACAAGGCCTCCTTCCTGAGCTGGCAATGATGACAAGGCTCCTTTCTGAGCTGGCAGCAAGCTGGCAATGATGATAAGGCCTCCTTCCTGAGCTTGGCAATGATGACAGGGCCTTCTATGGAATGGACTGTAACAGAGGCTCACCACGGAGGCGGAGCAAGAGGGCAGCGGTGGCTCGGATATGCGGTGGCATGGCTCTGATGCCTGGATCCGGGCTGACGCTGGCTCAGATCTGAGCGACGCGGTGATGGCGACGCGGAGGGTGTCGGTTTGGTAATAGTGGTGGTCCTAGCGGAGGGACAGGACAGTGGCGGTAGTGGTTTGGTGTTGATGGTGGTAGTTGAAGGGGGGTGCTGGTGGTGGTGGCGAGGAGAAGGGTGTTATGGCCGGAGGATGGATGATATGGTGGCAATGCTAGCTTTGGGTATTTGGGTCGATTATAGAGGATGGCTGGCCGCGAGTATAGGGGAGGTGGCAAGTAATGGGTCGCTGCGAGGATGCAATGGCGGTGTGGCAGTCGATGGTGGGGCGGTGGTAGGTACTGGTGGGGGTGGTGGTGATGCGGTTGATGCTGGTGGCTCATGGAGGCCGGGAGGATAGGAAAGGTGGTGGTCGTGTGAGGGAAAGGAGGCTGGATGGCTGGTGGTTGAGGACTGAGCTCCGACGAGGTGCCGGAGAAGGAAGGCTGAGACACAGGGACAGTGCTAGCCAGCTAGGAGTGGGTGGAGCTGGGTCGATTTCGGCGAGACTACCGGGTAGGGTGGTCGGGATGGTGTCGGAAAGATTGGCCAGGCCGAGGATGGAATTTTTGTATAATTGATTTTGTGTAAATTTTTGGGCAAATTTTTAGAATTGGAAATGCCCCATTTATAGGATTTTGGTTCTTAGGAGCCCAGCATGGCACAAGTGTAATTTGTAAGAGGGAAATGAACAAGAAAGGAAATGCAATGGTGTGTGGAATGTTCTAGGAGAATTCCATGGCTTAGCTAGCCATAGACCACTAACCACTAATTAGTATTTAACTAATTAATTATGACTAACTAGATTACTTAGACTCCATAACCGTAGCCATGTGCAATAACCATGACTAATTAAGTCATGGCTAAGGACTTAATCATGATCAAAGATTTTGAAAATAAAATAATGTCTTTCTAAATATTCCAGAAAATTTTCGAAAAAATTGGAAAAAAAATTATGAACTCCAGAATTATACTGAAAGGGGTTACACCAAGCCTGATATTGCTTTTGTCGTGGGGATGTTGAGTTGATTCACAAGCAATCCAGGTGTTTAGCACTAAAAAGTTGTGAAGAGAGTCATGAGATATCTTAAAAGGACTCAGAAGTATGCATTGCACTACTGCGGTTATCTGATAGTAGTAGAAGACTTTAATGATACAAATTTGTGCTCATAAGAAGAGAGCAAAAGGTCCACAAGAGGATACGTCTTCTAAATGGATGTGGTTGCTTTATTATGGTTGTGGAAGTCAGAGAAGCATACGATGCTCTCTCACTCATCAATGGAGTCTGAGTTATATGCACTGGCAGTTGCAGTAGATGAAGAGTGTGACTTCGGTTGCTCATGTATGATCTTCCTATGGTTGGTGCACAGATTTCGGTTGTAACAATCTATTGTGACAACCGACTGCAAACGGTAACATCGTATGATCTCTTCAATGGTAAGAAAAGGACTATGCAACTTCATCACAGGGCACTAAATGAGCGCATCAAGGATAACATCATTGCAGTGGTTGATGTTCAGAGCTGGGAGAATCTGGCGTATCCGTTCATCAAAGGCCTCAAGCGCCATTTGGTCGAGGACAGCAAAAAAATTGGACTTGAAGGCCTCAAGGGTCAGCTGGTCTGATCTTATGTTTTTGTAATTCTACTATAAAATTTTATGCTATTAGTTCAAAGAGAAATCTACTAGGCATCTAACTTTTGGTTCAAGAAAAGACCATTGACTAGGAGAATATTAGGTACAGAGGTTAGTCCTTGGGGACATTGATCGGATTCGATCCTGGTACCTTTATAGTCGATTGTTTGTTATTAGTATAGAACAAGTCATGTAGGAGGATGACATTAAGCCTTAGTGAGTTCTTAGGCATAGTATCCCATATAGACAGGTAGCCTAATGTTGAAAGATGGAGAGTTGTAGTACAACACTACAAAGAGGTCTGTAACCTTATGCTACAATGGGACGACACCACCAAGAAGTTGCGTACCTCGGCTTTAAGCCATATCATAGCGACGTAGCACTGCAAGGAAGCACAATGCTTTATGTTGGGAATATTGAACTTTCTAAAAGAACTCACCTAAGTGTATGGATAGAGATATATGTCGTCTCTTGAGGGTAAACTTGTAAACATCCAAGATACATACACCGAGACAAGGTCAGCATAGGACAATTAATGTGCGACCAGAGGCACAACTGATGTCATTGTGTGAGTGCGAAGAAGAAAAGATATGGTAATGAATACAAGGCTTTCATGTATTGTACTGTTGTTTGACCCATGCGAGAAGATTCAAGTCGTATCCTAATGCATGATGAGCAGTCATTGTGGGGAATGCTCAACCCATATATTGATATATGTGAGGGATTGTTGGAGTTATTCTTGGAACCACTAGAAAGTCCCACATTGAAAAACACTCCGAGTATCTCGATATATAATTATGCTTGTTATTGAGGTATGCACATGTGAAGAGTGGTGGCCATGTCGGTTGTTTTTCCTAGAGATGCTAAAGTTAAATTCCGGAAGGAAACGATTAATTTTTGTCACTCTTTGAAAATTCTCGTGTAGGGGTTTAGCGACTCGGATGAAGCCGTGAAGGGCGCAAAGTGGCGCTTTGATGGGCCTGACCGGATTTTCTTTTTCTTTTTTTTGTTTGGGGGGGGGGGGGGGGGGGGGGGGGGGGGGGGGGGGGGGGGGGGGGGGGGGGGGGGGGGGGGGGGGGGGGGGGGGGGGGGGGGGGGGGGGGGGGGGTGGGTGGGGGGGAGGGGGGGTGGTGGTGGGGAGAGCCCGGTCCAGCCTGGGTTTTGGGTAGCACATTCGGGCGACAAATGGTAACCCGAATCCGAATTTTATGTGGGCCATAGCGGGCCGGCCGCTGACCGGGCCCGGGCCGTCCGGGCCATTATACACCTTGACATCAACGACGCTTTGGTAGAAGCTTTGGTAGTGGTTAAGGCGTGTGACTGCTAAGTACATGGGTCTCCCAAGCTTTGGTAGTTCGTTCCAAATATAACTGTTTTGGCTTTATACCTCTATGGTGTTACAAAGCAAATTGCCTGAGGTACAGATTTCGTCCTACGTCTAACCAAAGTCTTCAAAACCTGAGAGATTTTGATAGGACGAAAAAGACTGGAATTCCATGGAAACGAACCAACTTCTCTAGACAGCAGCAAAGCCACATTAGTTTGAGTACTAGACAATCCAATTAGAGGGAAGAGTATTGAATATTCTCCGCTCTAAATCTGTATCTTTATATGAAAAAAAAATCTAACGGTTATGTGGAAGTATGCATGAATCCTGGAAACATTAAATACACAGCAGCAGATCAAAAAAAATTCTCATGGAAGAAGGTTTTAACTATTATATAGAAATTATTTCAAATAAAACTGATTCTAAAGCATTACAAAACTAGCACTAAAGGTTATACGTTGTAGATCTGAAAAACACCAGCATATGACTATGCCATTAACAAACAGAATTCTGTGAAAATTTGAAACTATTATATCTGGTTCAATCAAACATTTGATCTATATGACACTCGAGACCAAGACAAATGGAACATTTGATCTATATGACAATTTAAGATCCAGACAAATGGAAGCACATACGTACACACCCTCGTTACAATATACACTAAGCAACATTCAGGCTTTTCAAGAAATTGGCAAGAAGAACTGTAATAAAAGAGAGAGGAACTGTGTTCTCAGAGAAAAGTAAACACTGGGGTTTCCTATAATTTATCCAAAAATAATTGAGCTTTTCTCAACAATAAATACAAAGGCAGATATTACAAGAGTAACCAATAGCCGCAATATGGATTTGCTCATTCAAGCTTACTCAAGCTTAAAAGAATACAGGCTTGCTCTTTGAGCAACACATTAAATAGAGAACTACAACTATTACTATACCAAAACCTTCCCGAACAACTACAACAACAAAGCCATCTCCCAGATTCTAGGGATGGCTAGCAATAATTAGAGAGCTCAGTGGCCATGTCCAATACTATTCTTATTATTATCCAGATAACAACGATTGAGAAGATCGAGGAGAAGAACTGCAGCAGAATCCTTGGCCTTCTTCACACTAGGCATTGGCTCCCCAATGCACTCATCTGTCCAGCCACGATCCGATGTATTCACACGCACAGCATAAACGAATTTCTTGGCATGGGCAGGGCCACCTTCATTAACACAGCGGTACTGAGGCATTGGCCACTGCCGCCGTAAGCAAATATCATTGAGTGTTTGCCTCGTGAATATCTGCGAACTGCTGCTTTTCTTTTCGTCGCCACCCTCCTCATCTTTCTTCAATAGTTGAATCTCCATTGCTTTCTCCTCTTTCTCCTTCAAAGCTGCGAGAGCATTCCTTGCTGCTAACTTCTGTGCCATCTTCTTCTGTGGGTTTTGAGCCACTCCGATCTGAACCCCATCAATAAACACTTCCACAGTTGCCACATTGCCTGTCCTTGTGGCCTTGTATTCCAACCCCTCAGCCTGCTGCTGACAGCGCTCTTGAAGCTCCCTCACTGGGTGCATGGGGAGGGTTTCTGGTGTCACCATAGGATGTAGCAACGGTTGGAAGACCTAGAAAAGATAAAGAATCACCATTAAACCCATTATAATTGAGTCAAATCTTTGTCAAAGGGGATACTTAGAAAAAACTACTTTGATCCTGAAGCTCATTTTAGTTGAACTGAAACCATTAATATGATCTAGCATCAGAAATTACCCTCCAAACCACTGAAGTATCCCGCCCACTGTCAAGAAAAATGGCACCAGCAATTGATTCCACAATATCACCAAGAACTTTAGGGGCCTTGCAGTCACCAAGGCCGAAAGAGTTGAATCCTGGTTTCAACAATTCATCTCGAACATCCTTCACAAAGTCCCGAATCTGCAAATGAACATGAAACAAGAAGGTTACCTGAGACCAAGAAGAATCACACGACTATTACACTATACCCAAGACTTCTTCCATCATATGGAATTCATCAAACTGCATTACTTGAGGTCTGTTTTGAACGGATACTCCAGAGAAGCGTTTCAGTAGAACCCTATCTGATATGTACCTGACATGACACTTCCTTGAACTCGTGTAAAATATAACTGGCTCATGTCTAGGCTACAAAGAAACTCAAAAGATGGTATAAAATATTGATACTATGTAAAAAATATGTAATGTTTAGGCTCCAAAGGGACACGAAAGAGAGAATAAAATATTCATATTACTAAAATATAATGAATAAAATATGTATTAGATGCATAAGTATCAATATTACTAACCAAAGATGCATAAATATTGATTTTGCAAATATCTAAAATATAAAGTATAAAATATATAAATACAATACTATACCTATACCAATATATCCTAATTTTCTAAAATGTCATATTCAAAACCAGTATCATGTCACTATTCATTCCTATGTCCATGTCTACCTAGCTTGAGGTTGAGAGGTCCAACAAATCATTACCGCACCATGCCTTCCACACACAAAAACACACCTGTAAAGTGGCATGCTTCGGAATGTAAAACTAAAACTGGGAGGTCCTACTACGCAGTACGTTAGGGGTAGGATTCTTCATAATACAATGTGTACAGAATGTGATTCCGGAACACTTTTTTAGGAACAAATATCTAATATAATATAATGCATATTTAATATTCAAAGTTAATCAAGTACCATAATATAGCACCATCAAAAAAAATATACTATATAAAGAGACTCATAAGTTCCATAATGCTTATTTAATATTCAAAGTTAATCAAGTACCATAATATAGCACCATCAAAAAAATTAACTATATAAAGAGATTCATAAGTTCCAACAATCCTAGCAATAATCTCTTTCCAAAAAGGATTCTTCATAATACAATGTGTACAGAATGTGATTCCGGAACATTTTTAGGAACAAATATCTAATATAATATAATGCTTATTTAATATTCAAAGTTAATCAAGTACCATAATATAAAGGCAATCCTTAATCAAGTACCATAATATAGCACCATCAGAAAAATTATACTATATAAGAGATTCATAAGTTCCATAATGCTTATTTAATATTCAAAGTTAATCAAGTACCATAATATAGCACCATCAAAAAAATTATACTATATAAAGAGATTCATAAGTTCCAACAATCCTAGCAATAATCTCTTTCCAAAAAGAATGCTTAAGCTCTAAGTTACTTGAACAAAAAATAATAAAAATTACTACATTTCTCTTTAAAAGCTTGGCTAGAAACCCAAATACATGATGTATATTTGCTTGTCAAAATATAGATTTCTTCAATGGTGTTCTGCATTCCGAAACGTGTCCCCGAATAGCAGAAAGTGTGTCCCGGGATGGAATTCCCGGATCGCGTAACACTACCTAAATGGTGAATTCATGTAACCATGCAGCCAAGCCCACCCATCACAAACAGAAGAAGAGAAATCTAATGTGAAATTTGTATAAGATGGTGGCGTAATCCCAGACAAGGCTAGTTTCAAGTAGGAACTAGGATGTATTGCCATGGTCAATTTCATACAACCAGGAATATTGAATCATTTCTTTAGTCCAGAAAAGGTCTAACAAAAAAGGAAGATGACAAAGATTTTCCCTGGAGAGATTCAATCGCTATACAAATATAAAGAACCAATTGCCTCAGAACAGCATTCAATCACAATGATAAAAATGACAAGAAACAAATATGAAAAACACAAGCGAGAAGACTTACCTGAGCCTCTAGAGCAGTTGAACCATGGCGTAGGTGAAGATGCAGTTTGTGCTTCACAGCAACCCTAGCAAATTCTCATTGTTGACCGCAGCAGCTCTCAAGTCAGTCAAGCGTCCAGGAGGCAGGTCGGTGTATGTGAAGAAGAGATGCCTAGTTATCAGATGATCCAGACAGCATCACCAACAAATTCAAGCAAGCGCTGATAACATGAAACCCCTGAGGATGGCCTCGACGCATGAGTGATCGCTTCCACCAGAAGGCCCTTGTCATTAAATTTCACGTTCAGCGCACCTTCTAATGAGTCAAAGTCAACACTCCTCAATATACTCTCAGGTACGACATGCTTAGCATCTATTAGATCTTTAGGATCAAACTCCACCTCTATCCCGATCCACCGCATCAGGTGGTTTGCAGCAATCTTTCCACCTTCAACATAATACACCCCAATCAATGCCTCGACAACATCTGCAAGAGTTTTGCTGGAGAGAACCCGATAACAGCTAGAGTCACCCTCAATTTCACCGTCTTCCATGGCATCATCTAAATCATAACCCTCTTCATCATAGAACTCCTTTTAGACTCTGCTTGAGGAGCAGCAGGACATTCCTCTCCCAATAAGGAGGGTTCTATTTCTTCCTTCATGTCTTCATCAAAGACGGGAGGACTCCTGGAGCAGCCCATCTGGATGAAGAAAAACGGTCTGCTTGGATGTACGACTGTAAACCTTTACTCAGCGCGTGCTGGTAGAGCACCATGTTGCTCACCATTTGCTGCCTCATCCTGGTAAGCTGCCCCTCGTGCTTCTGAGGATATTTGAGAAAGAGAAATCTGCTGACAACCCACTTAAGGTATGCATCGCCCAGCAACTCTGCTCTTTCATAACAGAATGTTTCTTGACATGATGCCCGTTAAGGCTTCCAAGATCTGAAAAGTAAAAGGTTCATTGTTTCAATGTGTCAATAATAGTGGGGAAATCTAGGAAAAAGACAAGTGAAAAAGAACCTTAGCTGCAGGCACAGGATAATTGATCATATCTCTCAGCTGAATAGCGAGTAGCATACTCTCCACCCTTCTCATAATGGACGGCAGCCTTTGAGCACCTCGAACAAGGGCTCCAGGAAGCGGATGGACAAGGCAGAGCTCAGGTGGTAAGAAGACATAGTATGTTTTGTCCAAATTCTCTTCACATTCGCCTTCCCGTGCTACAAAAACACAAGTTCTGTAAATGAGCAAAATTTTGCTTATGGTGTCGTCTCAGGAAGACTGCACATACCTTCAGAATGTTCAAATCTAGGGGAAAGGAGGTTCTTGCAATATGAAACACCTCGTCCTCGAATAAGAGGTTGTTTTTTATAAATCAAATCCACACCGTACCTGTAATATAAATAGCATAGGAGAAATGAACATAATTCAAACACTATTAATGGAATTTTCTGAAATTTGACTTGTATTTGGATTACAAAAATGGAACCTATTCAATGTTGGGTTTATAAGAAATTTCGAGATTAAATAAAGGAAAAGTTTCTAACTGGATAATGTGTAGGCTACACAAGGGTTTATAATATTGGTACTTGTGTGGTTTTGTATTGAGTGATCGATTGCTGTTGCATTGAGAGGAACATTTAGAGGTTTTGATTTCAACTTATTTCTTTCGGCTGGTGTTCATTTTTCTGTTTTAATTTATTTTGTTCTATTTTATTTTGAGAGAGAGAGGGTTTAGGGTCTGAGGTTCTAATTGTAATTCACCAATATTCAAAGAACTTTTCTACTTCATACCCGTAAATTGTTCATATAATCTTGATATAGTTTGCATAACAAATTGGCATAAAAGCCAAGTTCAAATAGTCATCAAATGGATATAAAACCTCGAGTTTGAAGTTTAATGTGGATAAATTTAATGGAAGGAAAAATCTAGTTTTGTGGAGTTCAAGATGCAAAACTTGTTGGTACAACAAGAATTGTTGAAGATGCTCTTAGGGCTTGTTTGGTAACAAGAATTTGGATTTGGATTCGGATTTGGATTTGGAAATCCAAAATTCAAATCCAAATCCAAATCATGAATTTCCAAATCCAAATCCAAATCCAAATCCAACTCCAACCAAACATAGGATTTGGTAAACTATAATTATAATTTATAATTATTATAATAAATAATAAAATAAATTATTAATTAATTATTATAATTATTATTATAGTTATGATTAATAAATAAATTATTATTATAATTATGATAATAGTTATGATTAATAAATTATTAATTAAGATTATAATGATGATTAATAAATTATTTTAAAATTTTAATAATGTATTAACTATTAAATTATTAATAATAAATTATTAATTTCGGTGTTAATTATGATTATATTATAATTAAGATTATCATAAATAGAAATTTATAATTAAAATTATAATTAAGACTAATAATTATTAATTAAGATTAATAAATTATAAATAAAGGTATAATTATAATTAAGATTAATAATTATTATAATTATGATTAATAAAGGTATAATTATTAATTAATTATTATAAAATATTAAAAAAATTATAAATTAATAAATTATTAATCAAGATTATAATTATAATTATTAAATTAATAAATTATTAATTATGATTATGATGAATTATTAATTAATAAAATTAATTATTAATATTATTTATTTAAATGATGTACTTTTATATTAGTTAAGAATAAAAGAAATCATATAAATAATAACTAATTATTACTTAATTTTTAATTATTATTTATTATTTATTTAATTAGTATTAATTAAATATTTAATAGAACAATAAAATTATTTTAAAAAAATCTAACTTTTATTTTATTTATTTATTAATTAGTAAATTAAAATTTAATAGAACAATAATTTATTTATTTTTTAAAATCCAACTTCATTCTTCCAAATCCAAAATGGATTTGGTACCCACTTTCCATAACCAAATCCAACTCCAACCAAACATAGAATTCCATGGATTTGACTCAAAATCCATCAAATCCTTAATTCCACCTCCAAATACGGTTTACCAAATGGACCCTTATGGAAAAATGAAGTCATGTTGGAAAAAATTGGATAGAACTTGATCTGAAAGCAGTAGGCAGAATTCGATTATGCTTGGCAGATAAGTTCTTTATATAATGTAAGTTATGGTTCAATAGGAAAATTTGGCAAAGGCTTGAGAATCTGTACATGACAAAGTACTTGACAATTCGTTTACTCCAAAATGTAACAAATTTACAAGCTTTCATTGAAAGAAGGTAATCTATCTATGAATATATTTAAATCTGTTGATGAGATTATTTGTGAATTGATTGAAGTGAAGATTAACGAAGAAGAATTTTATCAACATCTCTATCATCGTCGTTTATGCATATAGTCGCTACTTTACAACTTTTGGGAGACACTATTAGTATGGAATACTTTTAGGAGATATTACGACATGGATGATCCTATTCTTGCTTTATTGTCTAATAAATTAGACATCCTCTAGTTGAGGAATACATTGGTACTCTCAAACCAAAAGATGAAATATATATATATAAAACAAGAGGCAAGGAAAGAACTTGCAAAGACTTTTTGGGGATAAAATACACACTGCAAACTAAGGGACATACTATGAGGTTTCGCCAGAAGCTACAACAAGAATTAAAGAATAAAATGGCAAGTTTAGATTTTGTTGCTTATGTTTTGAACACGAAGGAAACTACTATGCAGGATGGAGCTACATCCTAGTTTGTTCGAGTTGGTGAGTTCAATTGTCCATTGGACTTAACTGTGTTAAATGACTCAACGTGCTTATGGAGACATATGATAGAGATTATTGAAATTTGACTCTTGTTAGGATTAAAAAGGAATTCTATCAATAGTTTAGTTTACAAAAGGAGTTTATAAGAAAATTTTCAAATTAAGGATTGTAGGCTATGCAAGGGTTTATAACCTGTGGTACTTGTGTGGCTTTTCATTGAGTGGCTTGCAACTCTTGCATTGAGAGAGCGAGAAATAGAGGTTTCGATTTCCATTATTTTTTTGTTTGTTTTCTGAGAAAAATGTGGGTCCAGGTCTGAAAGTTATGTTTGTAACTCACAATATTAAGGAAGAAATTTTCTATTTCATAGTTCATACTTGTTAATTGATAGTAATCTCGATATTGTTTGGCACCACAGAAATATCACGTGATAGCACACCTTAATGTTGTTTTACATAAGATACAATTGTATCCTTATCACACAAAAGCAATCTAGTCTCTCCAAGCACAAGTCAAACAGGTTTTGCCATTTAGATGATCAAACTTTTTAAGGTTATCCAAACTATATGTTAAGTATTCCCTATTAGAAGACTTAAAAACCGTCACAATTGCACATAACAGAAATATTGCAACCCAAAATAAGGATTTCAGTGCTAAAAGTAAAAAAAAGGAACCTAATTAATGTCTGCAACATTGTCGAATGGTCATATTCTTTTCACACTTCTGGATCAGACGTCCTTGAAAACAACCAAACTAATTTTCGAGGATGCATATCCCGGTTGTGGCTATTAGAATAAGATAACATTAATGACCTATTGTTGAGGCCTTTGGTAGTAAGGGGAGGTTCTGGTCCGAAACCCAGTGGAAAAAATAAAATAATTGGCCCTTACTCTCCAAAAAGAAAAGTATCCCTCTCTTTTTCCTTTTCTTTTTGAATGAAAAACATTCATAAGAAATTTGAACATATTCTTTTGTGGGTCTCATTATCTATTTATGTTCCCATTCCACTAGGCCTGTTAATGGAAACAGATAACCTGATCTCCCATTTGTAACTAAAAGTTCAGGTCCGGATGTAAAAAGTAAAATCTGAATGAATTTCGGGTTGGGTTTGGGTATAATTTATGAAACCTAAAATATTTTCAGGTCTGCTTTGGGTATTAATATAAACAATCCTCTTTACATTTTTACAATAGTTAGTGAATTGCCCATTGGTAATAGCCTGCATGTTTGTTACTGGAGGTACGTAGTTCAAAGTTCAAACCCCATGCTATCTATATTACATAGGGGTCAGTTTTTTAACTTTTTCTTACATATAGCATGTCAACACGAACCGGTTCTTAGATCGGGTAAAACCAGAACTCAAATGACTTTCGGGTCAGATTCGTGTACAAGGTTTGGAAACTGAAAAGTTTGTGGGTCGGGTTCGGATTCTCCATAGATCCAACCCGACCCCTTGACACCCTAGTTCCCACTTATGAGAAAAGAATGACTAGTGGTATGCACTGTAAGCTCATACAACAAAGGAGGAATATGAGTGGAAAATTACAAACATTTTTTGCAAATCAGTAATAAAGGGCTTCCTCTGCTAAAGATGTACACCTTTTTGTTAGAATAAAATTAAAAAAATAGAAACAGAAATAGTGATAATAATAATTACAGCACGGTGCATTATTAGACAAGCTTTGAAACAATAATGCAACAATATCCTATAAGTTGCTAAAAGATGCTTGTAGGGTATGGTAAAGGGTTTTCCAAATCACTCTAGTTTATAATAAAATTAGCAAGGGAACGGAAAGAGAGTGGAACTTCATCCTTACTCTTAGGACTTTATATCCCAAGGAAACACATTTTGGTATGAGGCAAGAGAGTGCAGAAGGGGCAAGGTAAAACAACTACCCATGCAGACAATTGGAAAATTCTTCTCAGAGAAACAGAGGAAACCCTCTTACTCCCTTCATTTGGGTATTTAGTAAAATAAAGAGGTAATATGTCTATTATTCCTATTTGAGACATTTGAGTAGTTGACAACTGATACATGGATAACATGATCAAGATCTTTACTTCAACAAGTCCTCGAATGCTCTGGCATATAGTCCTTTTTCCGGTCTAACTAAAAATCATATCATTTCAAAATCAGATATTAGAAAAGTCGAGCAAATAATTGCTATCAGTCTAATTGTAAGTTGTTTTTTAGCATCAGGGAGAGGGAGCATAATATTGAGAAATGTTGACTTTTGATCCATAATTTTACCTTCATTAACTGAAGAAATAGTATTTGTTTTCATAAGAAAGATATAAAGTAAAGATTTTTGAAAAAAATGCAATGGCTATTCTGATATATTTAAACAGAACTTATATACACTTTAATATAATGGACCAAAAACACTTCCTTAAGGACTAGAAACTGGCAAGGCTGACTAAATGAATGTTTATATACAATGGAAACAAGTTCCACATTGAAGAATTTAAAACTCCAACCAAAGCAAATTCAATATACAGTTCAATGGTATCGATATATACGCATGTGTGTGTAGTTTTAATTTTAGTAACGATATATATACATGTGTGTGTGCGCGCGTGTGTGCCAGTGCCTGTGTCTGTGTGCGCTAACAAATGCATAGAACATAACCAAATATTGAAACTACTGATACATTATCGTACAGCCTAAAGTAAAATTTAAGAATCTTACTTTTGCCTGTAATAATCAGCATACGAGCTGTATTCTAACGGGCCTAGGTAGCCCTCCTTCTTGGAAATGAATTCTCAGCATTCATGTCATACCGTACAGAGTCTACATAAAACCTTTTTCCGGAGTGTGCAGCAGTTACAATCCTTCCAGCAAGTTCTTTCACATCAATGCAAGAATCTGCCATAAATAATTTGTCGTTGTTCCAACCACTTTCACTAATGCATTCTGTGGCAGTTCGAAGAGGAACTAAACCAGAAGCTTTCACAAAGTCAAACTGTGCTACAGCTCCTCTGACACCATATGTAGGGTGGACTTTTTGTGTAAAACTCATACCATTGCGTAATTTTCCAAAACCATACTCCCTTCGGTCCCCACCAAGGGTTCGCTCATTTGTTCCTAGAAAAACATCAGGACGTGCCCTCTGAAGAGGATTGGTCCATGCATCAGTTGTAATAATATTATCAACCATAACCCAATCAATCTCTTGTATAGGATCAGGCAACTTCTCCACCACCACAGGGACAAATAGATAAGCTTTTGCAGGATCCCAGGGAGTAGTCAAGGGATCAACATCCACATCAAGCACAATGCTCATTAATCTAACATGAAAGCTCTTCAATGAAACCAACTGCATAGACAAATAAATAATGCACAATTTCTAAGATGAAAGTTTTAAATAAATATGTATCATTTTGTCATTGTTACCAAGAAGTAAGCAATAAACCTGGGTTTCAGTTATCTTTATTGGTCCCCGAAAGGCAAGAGAAGCCTTCATTATCATTGTTCTAGCAACGAAGAGATCCATCGACATCGATAAAACCTACCAAATGAAATTATCACGCAAGTGAAACATGAAACTTTCAATAAAAAATTCTGATAAAGTACAGAATATGTATACCTCTATATCCAGTTCACTACCGAAAAGTACTGCATATTCAGAAACCTGTGTAATGAAAGGGTCCTTAGATGTCCCAACATTAACAGATTTCACTGTATACATACAGCTGAAAGAATGTGGAGTCCTCACACAATTTCTCCCAGATAAAATCCACTTCCCCTGGAAAACTAAAAAACTTCAGTCCAGTACATATATCACTTATATTGAAAGTAAAAAAAAAAATCATTAGGTTATATTAGAGAGGGAAAAGTAAAGAAATTAAGGTATTGTGATCCATTATTGTAGCAACAAAAACAGTCAAGTATATAACAGCTGTAAGACGATGGTTCTGAAATGGAATAAGCTCAACAACTTTTCATTAGGTTATTTGAGAGGGGGAAGTACAGAAATTAGGTATTGTAATCCATTATTGTAGCAAAAAAACAGTCAAGTAATGTAAGAGCTGTAAGACGATGGTTCTCAAATGAGATAACCTGAACAAGCATAGGATGTAAGGAAAAATAGAGCAGGTATATGATGCATGTCTTTGCGTGTAGGGATGTATGTGACAGTCTCGAAAAAGAAACAAAATCCTTTGGGTTTATAAATTTCACAATAGAGGGCATCATCAGGAAATTTTGGATACATGCACATAGATATTGTTGAGTACTTCAAACGGCGTGCATGAGCACTGGCCCTGAAGACATAAAACTGAACACAAAACCCTTCAGAGGTTCAATTCCCCCGGGTGCAAACCACAATTACCTCTGCAAAATGAATAAGGCTTACGAGGGAAGGGAAGGTCCTTATTAGTTAAGAAGGGCACAATGATTTTTGTCAGAAGGGCGGTCCTCTCCTATCACTTGGAGGGTGAGGGTGGGGGGGAGTGGAGGGCGATCCTCCCATTGCAAAAAGGGTAGGGTAGGAGAATAAGAGTATAAAGGAAAGCGGAGAGAAAAGAAAGAAAACCGGAGCAAAGGAAGAGTAAAGTGCTAGTATATGATCCAAGAGCTGTAGGTGCATGCAACTAGCAGAGGAATAAAAATTCCAATATATTTTCTAGTTGATTAAGTATAAGAAAATTAGTTATGTTAATGAAGGCAGTTGATAGTAGGTTAAGCTAAAATAAGAAAGCAAGTTAGATAATGTCAACAACAATTACAACATCACACAAAATTAAGAGCAAGTAAAATCTTAACAATGTCTTAAAGGTTAATGATGCTAAAATTTGTAGTGGCATTAGAAATAATGTCCTGAAGGGATAAAGTCACTGTAAATGATGGTGTTCTTAAGATGTCATGCACCTACAGCAAAGTGCTAGTATATTATTCAAGAGCTGTAGGTGCATGCAAGTAGCAGGGGAATAAAATTCCAATATATTTTTGGTAGATTAAGTATAAGATAATTAGTCATGTTAATGAAGGCGGTTGATAGTAGGTTAAGATAAAATACAAGCAAATTAGATATAACGTCCTTAACAATTACGACATCCCACATAATTAAGAGCAACTAACATCTTAACAATGTCTTAAAGGTTAATGATGCTAAAATTGTGGCATTAGAAATAATGTCCTGAAGGGATAAAGACATTGTAAATGGTGTTCTTAAGATGTCATTAACTCGTCATTAGATTTCATGGTCTTTAAGACCTCAAGTGGTATTTGATTACTAACCTCAGCTTAAAGTACTAAAAAAAGTCACTGTTCTAAAATCAGTCTAGGCGGCTGCCTGGTGC